>JAUTDX010000904.1:0-71096 GCA_030844895.1 Ambrosia x helenae
CTTCTTCTTCTGTTTTTTCATATTTTTCTTGTTTCACTTTCAAGTTTTTTATTTTAGTTTAAAATTGAAATATTTTATTATTATTATTATTATTATTATTATTATTATTATTATTTTGTTTTGGGCATATTCCGACAAATTTTTATTGATTTTTTCCGTTTGCTACAGTGTGTGTATACGTTTTCACACCCGGCGTGGTGAGTGTGTAGATCCCACTCGTTCATATACATTAATATCTATTATTTTTAATATATATATATGGGCCCGGATTTTACTCGCCCCAGGCCTTTGGATTTTTAAGAATTATCGTAGACGGCCTTGTTCCAGACAATTACCTTTATAACTAGCTTAGTAAAAAAAACAACGTTAAACCTATATCAAAGAACAATTGTTCATATCATTAGGCACATGCTACTTTGGGTAGCGGAAAAAACTCATATGTGACCATATAAATTCGGATTTTTGAACAACTGTCTAGATACTTCTAGTCCTTTGAAAATTAGTCATTTGACTTCCAATCAACTTGAAAAAAAATGAATTCTTAATCCTAAACCAAACGTCTAGATCATAAGATAGATCTTAAATCTTACAAATTTCCTTGTATTTATAAGACAAATATCTGGAATATAATTGGAAGTGCCAACAGGGACTAAGAATAGAATTCTCCTCGAGCTCCTTAAAAAAGAATTGTCAAGGTATATTTTATATGTACACAATATGATCCAACGTTATAGATAAGTATAACAAACACATCAATGTAACCAAATTCACCAATGCAAGAACCTAAGGATCCGAAAACGGATAGTTTACGTACTTGATGTATGTTCTTGTTTTTTCATGCAAGCAGCTAAATTCATTTTTACCAATCTATGCTTAAAGCCTTGTCCATGCAGTATAATTGCATCCAAGAATAATCATACACATGTGTGTAACTCGGGTGTATGTAAATATGGTGTACCTTCGGTTTCTTGCTCTTTACTAGGCGGACCTTCAGTTATATAGAACGCATACTAATTTAACTATCTTAATTGTATGCACTAAATCAATAGTTTATGGGTATATGATCACAATGCACTTCTTTTATGTTGGCTGATCAATGAATTAGAATATAGTTCAACAATATAGTTAACGTAAGGAGGCTAAACTTCATACATAGCAGAAATTGCAACCGAAAAATGCAGAAATTGAAAACCGAAAAATTAACTTGGATACCTCGAAGAATCAATAGCTATCAGAAATAACGATTTGATGGTACTATCAAATGTTTGAACATATATAGCGTTCATTTAATGGATTGCAAAGGATTTGGAATTGGAATCCGCGTGAGAACCATAATTTGATTTGGAATTTTGATATGTTCGTTTCATAAATTAGAATGAATTCTTGATGGAATCAAAATGTGGATTCCCTTTCATATGTTGTTCAATTACAATTCATTCTTTTGTTGTAATGAACAACATAAGAAGTCGAATACACATTCCAATTCCATCCGAATTCCATTCCATTCTTATGAAACGAACGCTACCATTCATATGGATTTGCAGAATTTTGAGAAGTTCAAATAACCATACCCAATCAAAACTTTTTTTTAGGTTTTATTAAAGGGTCAGATAACCCGTGGGCCGTGAGCCCATCCAAAAACCATAATGGCCCAAAACCAGTTATAGCCCCACCTTTGGTTAAATATTTATAACCCAATTCATTATGAGTGCTTATTAATTGAAGTTTAAACAGGGCCCAACACATAAGGTTTTATATAAACATTTTATTTGTTGCTTAATCTCTCTTTCAAAAAAAAAAACTGATACATACACCAAATCTTATAAAAGTATATAATTGAGCGTGCACTCCCGCATTTCCTAACTTATTTAATAAATAATAATATTAACTTAGTTGACAAGTTAATTCAATACCATTAAAATATGTCGGTAACACTAAAATTACCAACATCTCCGTAATTAGATAATCTTTTAAACTTGAAGATCAATTAAATCAAAAGATAAAATTTAATTAAGTAGTCCTTTCAAGTTGAAAACGATCTCTCTTATTACATAATCCTTTCAACTTAGAATAATTCAAATCAAAGCTGGGGTTTATTTAAATAGTAACGTAATGGACTCTCCATTGTTAAATAATCGTTTGAAATCTCAATTTTCATTACCCCCAATACCCGTGTAGCCTTCCTGAGACGATGTTTTGTTTTTGAAAGTCGCTAGAGTTAATTTCATTTTATAAGTAAATGATTACCAAATCAAATCTATCTATTATAAGATTGGTGTATGGGTTTTGTTTTGGTAATCATTTAGCAATGTTCTGTTGTGAAAGTCGCTAGAGTCCGGTTGTGACAGAAGAAAAACGATTAAGTAAATGCACTATTGTTAACCCAAATGTATAGTATTGGTCTATGAAATTGAATGTGTTGGAGTAGCTATTGCTGAACGTAAAAATATAGAGAAATCGGAGAAAAAATCGCCTAAAATTTTGAGTTTCAGCTAACGGCGTTAGTGTTAGTTAACGGGAGGGGGGTCCATTGAGAGCAAAATGTCTGAAAGTTGGGACCGCTAGTGGTTATTTTCATAGTTGTGACTGTTATTGGTCAATAGTCTATAGTTGGATTATTTAAATCCATTACTCCTAAAAAATAAATGTAACAAATTAATATAAGAAAAATAGAAAGAATAAATAATATAACTTTGTAGTGTGTAATTAATACATTGAAGTGACCTCATTTTTTTATTTAAATCCGTCCGTTTGCGCGTTATTTAATCTTTGCTTTGTGTATTTAACGAGTTAGTTGTTCATAATGTGCGAGGCTTCTAAGATTTGAGAACTTTATACGTGTGGCACGTTTAGTTTAGTTACTTAGGCTGTTTTTTCTTTCTTTGTCAAAGTGACTAGTTTCCTAGAAACAACATTGACATGTTTTTTATTCTTAATTTCATAGGTAATTATGAAAATTAGTAATAGTAATTATGTTTAAAAAAAATTATGATATCATTAGTTGAACTGCTATCGTCTTTCACAATTAGTTTCTTTAGTAAAGACCATAGAAACAAATCCAGCATGTCTTGGGCTGGATCCACATTAATTTTGGAATCTGCTAATGATACTTTTCTTGTAGTTTCAACAGGTTCATGATGAGAATCACTTTCACCATGCTTAGGTAATCTAGCATATGGAGACTTGCATCTCAATTTGTTTGTAATTTTATGGCTTATATGTTGATGTGTATATCTCTTATCATTTTCCACAAACTATTACAAAAGTCATCGAAAAACACATTTTATCACCAACTCTTGTTTTGGTTGTTCAAAGTGCATGATCACACATCTAACGATTAGCTGATTGAAGATATGAACAGTTAAGTAACTTTACATATCAATATTTCATTTTAGGGGAGTTTTTGTGATTAGCTTATCTAATTATTTGAGTTAAATAAGTTTATTGAGTAAGCAGTTTCAAATTGTTGATTTTACATTGTTTTCTTTATATGGGTAATAACTAATAAGCGATACCAAACAACCTATTCCAACACCTTACCAACTTCTCCATATCATATTATTTGACCTAAAACTATCATAATATAATGAATAACAATCATATATAATCAGTTTTTGCCAAACCATCAAAATTAACAAAGTGCATTACACTTTTCATCCTTTATGTTGATTACACTTTTCATCCTTTATGTACTCACTAATATTTGCCAGAGTAGTGGGGAGCAAATGATGGTATTCAAAGTTGGAATTTGTTGTCATTAAAAGGACACATGGACCTAGCTTATTTTAGCATGTGAGTTTTATTTTTCATTCAAATATAAATCAAAGAGTTTGAACCGTTTCGGTTCTAGTGTATCACCACCAACAACTACCACACATCTGCATCTTGTGTGTCGATTGTTCAACTAATGACACCAATTGTGTAGTTATTGATGAATTGACGACTCTTGTTCCTCGCAATGAAATTGTTGATGATTTCGGGATATTTGTTTGAGGATGATCCTTACACTAGTAATAAACCAGATCATAGTTTGGTCGTGGGTACACCCTCTTTGTTTGATTTAAGTTGAGGCTGAGGGGCGTGGTTCCCCTTTCTCGCTCTTGTTCACATCAACGTCACGTCATTTCCCCCATCTCCCTCTCCAAATGAGGAAAATGGTTCCCCCTCCTTCCCCCTTTCATTTTTTTAATAGATTAAAAAAACAAAACACAAAACCTATCTATACCTTCACACCTCCTTCTTCCTCAACAAAACAGCAGCAACAATACTCAATCTTCCTCAACAATACTCCATCCACACCTTCACAAAACCACTCTCTCTCTTCGTGATATCTTGTAGACACTTTCTCTCTCTCTCTCTCTAGAACCAGACACACCCACCCACCGTCCTCGTTGCTCCGGTGACGTTCTCCGATGACTCTCTCTTTCTCTCTATCTCTAGATCTAGAAACATACACTGAGTTAAAAAAAACAAAAAGAAAAAAGAAAAAAGGAGGACGGGGTTGTTTCACCGTTGGCACCGATCATACCTGGAGGGGGGGGGGTCCCGACAGGGACGAGGTCCACGTCAGTTCCCCAACCTCTTCCCCGAAGCCACACTCCAAAGCCTAAGAAGAAACAAAACCCACCACTTAAGCTCAATTTGTTTATCAAGCAAAGCCATAATGGTCGCCACCACTTATAAGCCAATCAAGTTCTTTCTTCTGGTTATTGAACATGATAGCCTCTAATCAAGTACTATAACGAAATCAAGATAAACATACAATAAATCGAGATGAATTTTAATGTAGAAAAGAAAGAAGAAATGACATAATGAAAAAAACAAATATTTTAAATTTTTTTACATTAATTATTCTCTTTTATTTAATTAGTCATAAACTATCATAATATAATGAATAACAATCATATATAATCAGTTTTTGCCAAACCATCAAAATTAACAAAGTGCATTACACTTTTCATCCTTTATGTTGATTACACTTTTCATCCTTTATGTACTCACTAATATTTGCCAGAGTAGTGGGGAGCAAATGATGGTATTCAAAGTTGGAATTTGTTGCTCATTAAAAGGACACATGGACCTAGCTTATTTTAGCATGTGAGTTTTATTTTCATTCAAATATAAATCAAAGAGTTTGAACCGTTTCGGTTCTAGTGTATCACCACCAACAACTACCACACATCTGCATCTTGTGTGTCGATTGTTCAATTAATGACACCAATTGTGTAGTTATTGATGAATTGACGACTCTTGTTCCTCGCAATGAAATTGTTGATGATTTCGGGATATTTGTTTGAGGATGATCCTCACACTAGTAATAAACCGGATCATAGTTTGGTCGTGGGTACACCCTCTTTGTTTGATTTAAGTTGAGGCTGAGGGGCGTGGTTCCCCTTTCTCGCTCTTGTTCACATCAACGTCACGTCATTTCCCCCATCTCCCTCTCCAAATGAGGAAAATGGTTCCCCCTCCTTCCCCCTTTCATTTTTTTAATAGATTAAAAAACACAAAACACAAAAACCTATCTATACCTTCACACCTCCTTCTTCCTCAACAAAACAGCAGCAACAATACTCAATCTTCCTCAACAATACTCCATCCACACCCTTCACAAAACCACTCTCTCTCTTCGTGATATCTTGTAGACACTTTCTCTCTCTCTCTCTCTCTAGAACCAGACACACCCACCCACCGTCCTCGTTGCTCCGGTGACGTTCTCGATGACTCTCTCTTTCTCTCTATCTCTAGATCTAGAAACATACACTGAGTTAAAAAAACAAAAAGAAAAAAAGAAAAAAGGAGGACGGGGTTGTTTCACCGTTGGCACCGATCATACCTGGAGGGGGGGGTCCCGACAGGGACGAGGTCCACGTCAGTTCCTCAACCTCTTCCCCGAAGCCACACTCCAAAGCCTAAGAAGAAACAAAACCCACCACTTAAGCTCAATTTGTTTATCAAAGCAAAGCCATAATGGTCGCCACCACTTATAAGCCAATCAAGTTCTTTCTTCTGGTTATTGAACATGATAGCCTCTAATCAAGTACTATAACGAAATCAAGATAAACATACAATAAATCGAGAAGAATTTTAATGTAGAAAAGAAAGAAGAAATGACATAATGAAAAAACAAATATTTTGAAATTTTTTTACATTAATTATTCTCTTTTTATTTAATTAGTCATAAACTATCATAATATAATGAATAACAATCAATATAATCAGTTTTTGCGAAACCATCAAAATTAACAAAGTGCATTACACTTTTCATCCTTTATGTTGATTACACTTTTCATCCTTTATGTACTCACTAATATTTGCCAGAGTAGTGGGGAGCAAATGATGGTATTCAAAGTTGGAATTTGTTGCTCATTAAAAGGACACATGGACCTAGCTTATTTTAGCATGTGAGTTTTATTTTTCATTCAAATATAAATCAAAGAGTTTGAACCGTTTCGGTTCTAGTGTATCACCACCAACAACTACCACACATCTGCATCTTGTGTGTCGATTGTTCAACTAATGACACCAATTGTGTAGTTATTGATGAATTGACGACTCTTGTTCCTCGCAATGAAATTGTTGATGATTTCGGGATATTTGGATGAGGATGATCCTCACACTAGTAATAAACCAGATCATAGTTTGGTCGTGGGTACACCCTCTTTGTTTGATTTAAAGTTGAGGCTGAGGGGCGTGGTTCCCCTTTCTCGCTCTTGTTCACATCAATGTCACGTCATTTCCCCCATCTCCCTCTCCAAATGAGGAAATGGTTCCCCCTCATTCCCCCTTTCATTTTTTTAATAGATTAAAAAAACAAAAACCTATCTATACCTTCACATCTCCTTCTTCCTCAACAAAACAGCAGCAACAATACTCCATCTTCCTCAACAATACTCCATCCACACCTTCACAAAACCACTCTCTCTCTTCGTGATATCTTGTAGACACACACACACACTCTCTCTCTCTCTCTCTCTCTAGAACCAGACACACCCACCCACCGTCCTGGTTGCTCCGGTGACGTTCTCCGATGACTCTCTCTCTCTCTCTAGATCTAGAAACATACACTGAGTTAAAAAAACAAAAATAAAAAAGGAAAAAGGAGGACGGGGTTGTTTCACCGTTGGCACCGATCATACCTGGAGGGGGGTCCCGACAGGGACGAGGTCCACGTCAGTTCCCCAACCCCTTCCCCGAAGCCACACCCCAAAGCCTAAGAAGAAACAAAACCCACCACTTAAGCTCAATTTGTTTATCAAGCAAAGCCATAATGGTCGCCACCACTTATAAGCCAATCAAGTTCTTTCTTCTGGTTATTGAACATGATAGCCTCTAATCAAGTACTATATCGAAATCAAGATAAACATACAATAAATTGAGAAGAATTTTAATGTTAGAAACAAGATAAACATACAATACATCGAGAAGAATTTTAATGTAGAAAAGAAAGAAGAAATGACATAATGAAAAAACAAATATTTGAAATTTTTTTACATTAATTATTCTCTTTTTATTTAATTAGTCATTAACACTTTATAGTTTATCTTATACAAATCAAAATTTACCCTACATATATCAAAGTTATCATACATGTATCCTACGCAATATCAAAATTTTCATGCGTTTATCCTACGCATAAAAAAACCATCATACATTTATCCTACACATATCGAAATTATCCTTCACTTTAAATTATTTTTACTTTGAAAGAATATATTTTGAAAATAAATTATGAGTTTCATTTATTTAACTAATTTAGAGGGGTTACAAAAAATTAAATATTTATTTAACATTAAATACTATTATTAAATGGAGGATTCATATTGGTTAAACTTGTTCTTTTTCTTCTTACTAGACAATTTCTTCCCATTTGAACTCTACAGTATACACACACACACAAACACTAGCTTAGAACTCTGTTTATTACACGGTTTGAATAAATATAATTTTACATACTAAGTAATAAAAAAGGTACATCTTTAAAAATCTGTGTATTACATGGTTTGAATAAACACGTGTATAACATGAGTTAAATAAATATAATGTAATTGGTTAACACATATATTCCTCAAATATAGTGAGCGAAAAAATAAAGAAATAGTTAAGAAAAGAAATGTTATATAATAAGCCAGGAATAAACATAAAATTATGATTTATGAATGTTATTTTATAAGAGATAGAATGTGGATACATATTATGATTTAATATATTAATTTTTTTAAATAAATAGTAATGTGTAATACCATTATTATTTAATTAAATGAGAGAGTATCACGTGGCACTAGTGGAATCCTTTATTAGTAGTGGGAAACTAATAATAATAATAATAATAATAATAATAATAATAATAAAAGGATAAAGATTATTATAATATTACCATATTAAAAATTAATTATATTATTAGGAATTGTAGGAGAAAATGTGCCATGTGACATTAATTAAATTAGCTTATAATATATACACACACTCATATACATACATTAATTAAATTAGCTTATTATAACATATACTATGTAAACACCTATTGCTAGCATGTACAATATATATTGTACGTCATTAATGGTGTTTACATAGTTACACATGCGTTACATAATGTTTCATAGGATGTTACACGAGATTTTCAGGGTTGGCCTAGGATGTTACAAGGGTATTCAGGGCTTTGAGAATTTATATGGGTTTTCATTCTAGTCTTTCCCCATACATACATATAATTGTTGCCAATTTATTCAAGAAAGGAAAAAACCAGAATTAAAATTGAACTTTCTACGACGATTGGACCAAAGATCGAGCGTCACATATCTGAGAAAGATGGTATACTTTGTGGGTGCCTAAAGAAATTCCCAGGATCAACTATGGACTTGACTCGAATCAACTTCTTGAAATTCTCTCTTTTCCAGTATCTTTCTCCCCAAACACTTGCTTCTTCATAACTACCACTTCCAACACCCAAATCAAGATCATTGTAATTCAAATACGCCTCCCTGGGGTTACTTGACACGTACGACTCCAAAGTCTCATCAAAGCTCCGAAGCCAAGCTATTCGTTTGAGTGATATCGTAGTCGTGTCTGAAGGCTGATCAATAAGGTTCACAAGCTTGTACACCTGGTACAATACCCCAGCTCTATGAGGATACGGGGTTGCTGTATCTGAGTACTCTTCCATCTTCCCACCAAATGTGTACATTTGCAACATCTCTGACATGTCATTCTCAAACATCTTTTCCCAGATCTTTATGAGCCCACTTTTGGGAATTGGAGTTCGTACATAATCTGATTTGCTTTTGAAGTTCGTCTTGGGGATGGCTGATCGGTTTGCAAGAACCTCAACGTGGGCAGAGATGCTAAAGCCCCCAAACTGAAGGGTGGATTGGACCATTCGTACTTCTTGGCAGATTTCTCGTGTGACATTGAGCTCCGGGAAACTTTGGTTCAACAATGGAAGTAGTGTGTCAGCATTGCCCTGATATATACCATGAAACAAAATTCGTATTGTTTTGTTGGTGGTGTTGCCTATATATTCGCTATTAATCTGAACTCTCATTTGTAAATCACGATCGAAATTTGGCAACACGTATTGATATTTATGGAAAATATCTGTCGCACCTTGTTCTAGAGTTACACTCACTATGAAAAGAGTAACTCTTTCGGGTACTGGAACCAACCTCAGCTTCCAGGCTAGAACAATTCCGAAACTGGAAGCACCCCCGCCACGAATTGCCCAAAACAAGTCTTCTCCCATCGATTCTCTATCAAGAATATTTCCATTCACATCCATGAAACGAGCATCCAAAACATTATCAGCGCCGGTGCCATATTTCCTAAGAAGGTTGCCATATCCACCACCACTCAAGAACCCACTAACACCCACCGAGGGACACATACCAGCAGGAAAATACAAGGTGTCAGTTTTTTGAGAAATAGTGTAGTAGAGTTCACCAAGTAGAGCGCCACCCTGGACCCATGCAGTCTGGTTTGCAACATTGATGTCTATAGACCTCATGTTGACAAGATCAAGCATGACAAACGGAACATCAGCGGTGTACGAGAGGCCCTCGTAGTCGTGCCCCCCACTCCGGATCCTCATCTCATACCCATGTTTCTTGGTACAAAAAAAGAGCAGCTTGGATCTGCGTTTCGTCCGTGGGAGTAACGATGACTGATGGTTTGGGAGTAGAGGGGTTGTTGAACTTGAGAATGTTGACTGCAACTTCCCAAACGGGTAAGAAAGAAGAATTATCAGGAGTGAATATGAGTTGGGAGATGGTGGTGGCATTGTTGGAGTAATTGGATTGGAGACAACTTATGAAATCTTCGGAAGTTGGCAGTGATCCCCAGGAAACACAAAAGAAAAGAGAGAAAACAAAAGGGATTAACACAGAAGAAGTTAGTTGATTGTTCTTCATGTTTTGGCGTGTTTGATGCATGGCGATAAATGGACCTATTTATAGTAATTGAAGAGCTCATAGAAGATGTGATAGGAATGGAAAATCATGCAAGTAGGATAATGGATTTTTATCTTTTACATAAAATAGTTAAACATGGGGTTAGTGATCTTTACATAATGCTTAAAATTTGATATTGCACACTTGTCATATATTTTGATAATAAATTATCATCATGAGACTTTAAAAATGACAAATTGACGATGATTATCAGTTGGTGCATATGATCATAAGATATATAGGTACTTAGGTGCGGAAGCAAAAATATCTGTTAGGGGACAACATACATATGGGTTGGATGAAATAAAATGAAAAATATTAATATCAAACGATTTAACACAAAGTTAATTTCTATAAAATTAACAATCTACCATATGTACTAAAAAAACAGTGTTGTTAAACCCGGATCAGACCGGTCGGTTGGATCTGGCCCGGTCCGGGTCAGTGGGTTGGACCAACGGTCAAGCATCGACCCAGTGTCGAACCAGCCGGTCGGACCGGATTTTGAATGGTTGAACTGTTTTTTATTGGGTTTTTTGGGCGGTTTGTTGAACCGGTGGGGGTTCCGGTTCAACATCCGTTCCGGTTCTGAAAATATATATATATTTTTTTTACCATAGGGTGGCCCATGTTTTATTAATAAAATAAATAAAAAGATTAAACCAAATACAGCCAATTACAAGTGATACGTAGGTAAACGGGCTACAAGTTATGCCGCTATAGAAAAAAAAGCAATATATATACTAACAAAAACAATCAAGTTGCGTGAACAGTAACAACAATTGATTGGGCGGTGGCTGCAACATGGTGGACACTGATGTTTTATTTTTCAGATTTGAAATTTACGGTGTATGTATGGATTGGTGGTCTGTATTTCAAGAAGAATTAATGAATAATGTTCTTCAAGGGCTAGAACAAATACACATCTCAAGTCTTTATTGGTTTTTGTTGACAATTAGATGAACGAGTGAATAGGTTTAAAAAAATCTTTGTTAAATACTTATTTTAAACTATCTACACATGTCATGAACATTACAATTTATAATATCCTAATTAGCAAAGCAATGATGCATTGGTAAGTTGTACATGTTGCTTTAAGGGTGTTTTATGCTGTGAGAGTTGTATCGATAGCTGTAGGTGTGGTACGTTTGAAGAGAGTTGTACATTATGCTCTCATTGCATCCATCACCTCTCTTTCCACCAGGACCATCACCCCCTTTTTCCCTTTCAGCTTTCTCTCTCTAGAAACTCATCCCTCTCATTCCCCATCTCTCTCTCTCTCTCTTTGTGCCTCTCTCTCTAACACGCAAGCAAGTACACCGACGAGGCAACAATCGTTGATCTATAGCTTCGTGGCTAGAGTATCCGTGATCATCTAACCCTAAATTCATGATATCCACATCATAACTGAAGGTAATCATCATATGTTCGTTTCGTTTCGTTTTGTTTTTTTAAATATAGTTCGATTATACTTTTCTTTGATCGTGTTTGGTTAGTTAGTTAGGGTTTTGATTATAGTTTTTGTTCCGTCTATTTTTGTTTGTTTGCTACTCACCGTTACATTTTTCGGTTGGCGATTTAGGGGTTCTTGCGACTGATTTAATCATCGAGGGAGGTGTGTTTGTTCCAACACCCTTAAACTATTTTTCCTCTTATTTTGGCGATTTATGGTTTGCTGCGATGTAGGTGAGTTAGTTTTCTGTAATTATACAGATTTTCTTTAACTATGGAGTCTAAGTCGTGTACTTTAGGCTGTATGCAAAGTGCTTTCAGGTTCTGTTGAAGGTGCCAAGCAAAGAATTAGAAGAGCCTGTTTAAATTATGTCGGTTCCAGAAACAAGAACCGACCCAATTGCTGCAGGAAAGCTGTGAGTTGCAGCGATTACAGGAACCGGAAAGCTTGGATTTGTATCATTTAGTTATGGTGAGCATAATGGTATCAGGTCCAGCGATTACAAATTGTATGCATTTAGTTATTGGTATTATGTTGTGGTTGTTGTTCTTTTTGTGATTGTTCTTTGCTTAATATGACAGAGATCTCAGCAGATTAATTTTAGAGTCAAATAGCCTCCTGATTCGGCGAAACAGGCACTCACGGCTGAATCTAACATAATTGAGCCTTTCGTGTCGAGGTAATCCAATTAATTGATCATATATAGTCGCCACGTGTTTATGTTTTAAAACTGGTCACAGCCTATTCGGTCCCGTTTTTTTTCCGGTTTTTAAACACACTGTGTGTAAAACAACCTCATGGGGTGCTGCACACAGAAGATAAAAACAATGATAGTTGCGTTCAGGATCAGAAATTTGGCAAACACGCGATCTCTCAAGAAGGTATGTTCGGATGGCTGCTCCAGATATCCGTGTTTGTTTATCAAACTGAATCTCAACAAATTTACCAAAACGGCTGCAATTAAAAAAATTATAAATGTAACGAAATGCAGCAAATGTGCTTAAGTTCCTACTAACTTCAATAATGTAGCAGTATTGCACCTGGAGTTGTCATTTCCAACGGTTTTTGCATTGCCAAAGGCTTCCAGAACTGGATTTGACTACATTACGCAAAGATCATATATATTTTAACAACCTATACGAATAATTTTCTAAACTTGGATATTTCTAGCAGAGATCAATGAAAAATGTATCCAGAACTGGATTTGACTGCATTACGCAAAGATCATATATATTTTAACAACCTATACGAATAATTTTCTAAACTTGGATATTTCTAGCAGAGATCAATGAAAAATGTATCAAGTTGTATTGAAATCTTACTTCCAGAATTTATTGTTCAACAGTTTGTCCTTCGGTGCGTTTACGACCACCCAAATAGGCAAGATACCGCATAAGCATTTTAGTGGTTTCGGTTTTACCGGCCCACTTTCACCACTGACCAATATTGAGTTGCTTTTCCTTCATTAACCATTGCCCTGATATATCAAAAAATAAGAAACCCGACTTGGGTGATATACCGGAACCGACTACAGAACCTAAACGGCATACCTGGTTCGGTTCAGGTCCAAAATCGGTTCGGTTATCAGTTTTAATTCGGTCCTGCCCGATTATGCTCACCCCTACATAAACTGATAAACAAGTTGATACAAATGTATTGTTTCAAGGATTTGAATACAGAGAATTCTTTTTCTATTAAATCTCTTCAACAATTGTCGTATCTGAGTCCCTTGGTTCTATGCTCTTTGTTGGAGTCATAATTATAATTAGAGTAATGCATGTAAATTCAGAATATTATAAGTTCTACTGTATCTTGAATTGGTTTTATATAATTTTAAATTTCTTTGCAACGTTCTATTTTCAGGTGATATACGTGAATCAATTCCATTCTTCACTATTGACATTGCTTGGGCTCCACTGCTGTCCCTTAAAAAAATGAGGTACCGTTTTCCTTCGAGTTTTATTACGTCTCTTTTTTGTTTTTTTATTGGTTGTGATCAATTCCAAGGATTCAACCAAAAAGCCTTTCCTTTTACTCAAATGTCTAACAATTGGTTTTGTACCTGATAGTTATTTTACCATCTATGTCACTATGTACAGTTCGACTAATATCAGGCTATATGCAGGCTTTTCAAATAATTTAGTGCTAATAATTTATTTGGTTATTCCAGATGCAATTGCTGTATATTTGAAGCTATGGCACGCTGATATATTTAAGTTTGTTGATTTAGTTTCGTAAGGAGGTTGTTGCCTAACAGAAGATAAATTGTACAAAGCATATGCAATGCATGCATGAGGAGAATACATGATGCACACATTACATAAGGTTTTATTTGTTTATAGGTTAGTTTCAAAGAGGAAACAAAAAAGGAAATAATTTCAAGGTTTAAAAAGCACAAGAAAGAAATCCCAAGTAGTTTAGACTATGTGTTGTTTGTAGTTGAGGACCCTACTTACGATAGTCATTTGTATCAAATTTGATAACAAAGTCAAAACTGTAACTGAGTTGAGGCATTTATGACTTATTCGAGCCTATATTGAATTTCATATTAATACACAAACTTCAACCTTAGCTTATCGCACCAAGTTTGACCAGTCATAGAGCAACGACTCAGGTCCAACATAAAGAGAAAAAACCATAGCTGCTTCTTTTTGTCTGGTTGGTAAGTTGCGTTTGTTATGTTGCGAGCGACAGTCTCATTTCACGCGTTCCAATGATGAGCCTTATTTATATTAACTACGCCATAGTATTTCCTAGAACATTACTGTGTATTTTATGTATGCATCTTATTTCGGAATTTGACCAATATGGTTACGGGACTGACATGTTATTTTGTATTCGGTGTAAATCCATTTTTGTAGTAAACCGCGGTAAGGTCGAACAATACTTTTATAGTTATCATATTTTGTAAATTGCAAATAGTCTAAGTCTTCGCCCCCAAAAATGTAAACCGCGGTAAGGTCGAACAATACTTTTATAGTTATCATATTTTGTAAATTGCAAATAGTCTAAGTCTTCGCCCCGCCGCCGCAACGCGCGGCGGGTAAAAAATCTAGTATACATCTAAACCATAAACGACAATATGTGCAAGTATATAAAGAGTTAAGAGGAGTTAAGGTTAGGAATGAAAACCAATTTGTAGAGATTTAAGAGATGTTAATTAATCTCTTTACGTCCACCCATGATTCTCCGATCGAGAGTTTCTCAACTAGTGTCTCTCTTTGTTATGTTCTTGAGTTTACTTAAGTAGAGAAGAGAAAGGTAAGACTATCTTTCCCTTTCCTTCCCCTTCCTATCATTTCTCTCATTTTCTTTTATTTCTCTTCCGTCCATTTCTCTCCAATTTCGAAAGATTGAATTTAGGCCAAACTCCCTTCCATTTTGTAACGCCCCAAAACCCGTTTTACTTAATTATGCCATTATGCGTGACTAACAAAATAATAAAAACGAGACTTAGACGATAAGAATACAGGTCATTTTCTACTACGGGAATAACCTAGTTAATGTTTTTATCTATATAAGTGAGCAAATAATACTAGAAACTAACTTGAGTAGTTAGTTTAAAAAAAAAACATAATAACGTTGGGTAAAGTTGAGCGATCAAAGGGGTAATTTGGGCCAAAATTTACATAGCAAAAACACCCATTTGGGTGCAATTTCGTGAGCATCCCCAAAGGAGGTTTCTTGAGCCTTAAAATATCCCTAAAATTGAAGAAATTGATGCAAGAGATTGAAGCAACAGATGAAGGGTGTGTTCTAGAGAGTTAATCTTCAAAGATTAAGGGTAAGAACTGTTGGTTCAGGCCCTCAAATGCTCACAGTAACACAACCAAAACTAACTTATTAGAGCTAATAATATCCAGAAATGAAAAGAAGAAACTATGATTGCTCCTTTATTGAATAACCAAACAAGCCTTATATAGGCTTACATACTCAACGTAAACAAAGGCTTATTCATCAACCTACATCACCTTCTCCTAAAGACTTGGTAAAAATAAACAACCATTTGACCAAAACTTCTAACTCTAATAAAACACATAAAAACATGTGATAAAACTAAATCAATTTCCTGACGACCCATTTCCATTTCTGACCCGCATCAAAATCCATGACCCGACTTGATCCGAACAATCAAGATTAACCCAACATTCCCTAACCCCCACGTGGGTTTTGAGCAAAACATGTTAAATTCGTGTTATTATTGATTATAAGTAATATTGATCATCCCTGTTGGTGCGGCTTCGCCACCGCATGTTTAAAGCAATTTCACCGCACCTTCAAAAGACTTTTGTACTAGTGCTTGCTTGTATGCAAGATGATGATTTTATATTTCATTAGTAGCTTTGATGTTACTAAAATAGTATAATTGCATTCTATATGTATTGCATGAATTTTATGTGTTGGTAAAATTGCAAGTTGAAATTGAAATAGCTAAACCTAATGGCTGGAATGATGTTTTGATGATGAATTCATGATTTGGGTACTTACTAGGTAACTAATAATTGGAATAATCAAGGAAGATAAAGTTATGCATACTAGGTGTTTGTGAAAGTGCCTAGTTAGTAAAATTGAATGAATATTATGTTGAAAACACACCTTATGATGAAATGAGTTGCTAATGATGATTAGGAGGCTGAATGTGCACTTAACTTAATGAATTTGATATGGTAAATAGAAGGGATATTTCATGATTAGGACTATCGTCTTATGATTAGTGCACATAACATGTAAAAGGTTAGTTTGACTTTTAAAAGTCAAATTGACCCGACTATGAATTTGAATAAATTAAAGTGTGAAAACTCATTATATGAGTTAGTTATTTGAAACAATGACTAACTTGATTTAACTTGAGTATAGAGAAGTTGGATTTTGTCAAGCTAGGTGGAGGCTTGAGGAGGAAAGGATCAAACGGATAAGCGTATCATGAATGTACAAATAAGGCCAAGGTAAGTGACTTATTTTAATTGAGTCTCTTAGAAAGTAAAAGATTGTGTAAACAATTGAAAAATCATGGAATTTGTATTGTTAGTAAATAACTAGTATTAAGCCCCCGCGCGTTGCGGCGGGGGTGTAAAACCATACCAAGTAGCATTAATGTCACACCACCACCAGCGACCACTAACACCAAAAAGCTCGTGAAAGTAAAGTAAATAAAAAAAGGAAAAATAATACCAAATGAAAAGAAGGCGTAAAATCGTAGAACCACGCACGCTCGTTACGACGTGTTAATGCTAAAGGCGTAAAATCGATGACTTTTAATAACTATGGTTAATGTGAAGTAACCAAGTCGGTCTAGGACCCCGCGCATTGCGACGAACTTGTTATAACTCGCAAAATTTAGAACGAAACTTAAAACGAAAAAATTGTGTGAGATGAAAATTATATGGGACCAAAGTTGAAAGAAAAAAAGTGTTAGGGTTAAATTGTAAAAGATGAAAATCTTTGTGTTAAAAGTAAAAAAATGAGAAGTTTTGGGTTAGAAGTGGAAAATTAAAATTGTAGTGTTAAATTATAAATGATGAAAATATTTGTGTTAAAAGTAAAAAAGAAAAACATTTGGGCTAAAAGTGTAACATCAATTTTTTTTTGAAAAACTCCCTAAACATAAGGTACAACCCCTCTATGCACAAAAACTTTGGTAATTAGAGTACTTTAAATGGGCGTTTATTAATAAAAGAAATATGGAATATGAGATACTAGTGTGCAATGGTTTAGTATCGCCTAAATGAAGAAAATTGCTAAGTCAGGTATGGACATCTAATTAGATAATTTAGTGTTTATGGTAAAGGGGTCAATTGAGTTTAAAATATTACTTTCATTAAAACTCATAAATAAAACTTGAATATGGGTGATAGCATGAGTGAATAGTTGAACGGGTCAAAAGATGATGTGAACATTAGTTGAACTCGGTACTTGATGCTTTTATATCTTACATCAACAATTTAAAAGATTAGACGGGCCAAATCGGGGTACAACACCATTTGGATTCCAGGATATTAATGTGTGTGAATTGAGATTGTCACACAGGTTGTTTGAAGTGGAAGAAAAAGGGCACTCGATGCCGAGGACTTATGTGGATGATTTAATAGGTATGAGAATGGGTCAATAATATCGATCTGACCAAAATTTCTAGATTCCGTTTTTAAGCTCAAAGGACAATGATCTGACCTCTGATCATCGACATCACCTTCCTCCGGCCGTCCGGTGACTTGATCCTCCTAGCTCGCCTTGCTCTTACGAATCCTCCAACTTCCAAACAGCTTATACTAGTATCTATATGCTTAGTTATTGCAACATTAAAAAATTGTTATCATAATCAATATTTGTTGCAAGTAGATATTTTCTTACACGTAAGTGAGCACTGAGCACTTTCATTTTAGATCCTTTTACATTAAATATATATGTTGGGAGGTATGTATGTGAAACTCATAATGGTTGGTTCTGTTTGGAAAATTCATGATATGGTGTTGTCACTATAGGTCAAAAATGTTATTATAATTTTTTTTCAAGGGAAAAAAAATCCACCGACCCTGTAGCGACGACATGTATTGCGATGACTTGTTCTAACTTATGGCTAAGCAGGGTTAGCCCAAAGGCCATCCAAGTAGAGCAAGGGCTTTGGGCCTCTAATATTTTGGGGACCCGATTTTTTTTTCTTAAAAAAAACTACATATTAATTTAATGTAGATATTAATAAATATTCTTTGATTGCTTAAACTAAGAGCATCTATAATGACACTCAACCAGATGGTCTGGTTGGAGTGGACTTAGTGGAAGTGGAGAGGTGCTCTTGTGTAGGGGTGGTTTGGTTGAGAGTTGGTTTGGTAGACCGGACGGGTCTCCTTTGGAAATGGTGGCCCAAAGTTGTTTTTTTCAATAAATTAAAAAATAAAGGTTTTTTGTTTGTTGTTATAAATTAAATAAAGGGAAAATTATGCGATGAGGTAGAGGTTTGAAATGGTTGATGGTTGTAGGAAAAAGGTAAATTTAAAAGAGTTGTGATTTGAAAAGATAAAGGATGTTGAAGGGAAAATTAGTAGTAAAGTTTCTTTGATTGGACATACCTTGTAGGCCCAAAATTACCCAATTTGATTATTTGTTTTCTCTACCAGTGAAGTGGGTTGTATATGGTGAAGCTTGAAAGATCTTGCTGCTGATCTGACTTTTTTTCTTTCTGCAAATCAGAAATTTTTTTCTTTTTTTAAGCTGATTCATGATTTTTTTTTAAATCATAGTGATTGATAATCTAGGCATTATGATAGTCTGATTTCTTTCATTGGAGTAATAATCTATGAATTTTGATAATATAATATGATCGCTATTTGCATAATATCTATGATTCTATAGTATTTTTCTTTATAATTTTACTAATAATTCAATGTTGAACAGAGACCGATCGTATGAATATAGTTATGAAAAAAAGAGAAAAAATGAATTTAGCGTGAAGCTTTAATTGAATCGTAGAAAGGATCACTTCAAAAGTGCCCGACACCGGGGCTGTAAACGAGCCGAGCTGAACCAAGGTAGGATCGGGCTCGGCTCATTAAAAAATCGAGCCGAGCCAAGCTAATTTTTTTCCCGAGCCTAAATGTTGGATGTGGCTTGTTTAAAACCGAGCCAAGCCGGCTCACGAGCTAGCAAATTTATTTTGTTACTTTTATTTTTTACAAATATTCATATTATACTGTAAGAAACTAATATTTTAATTGTTGCATTTGTTTATGTTAAATCACTTAATCAACGATTCAAAATAAATAGTTCATAGTATATTTTTAGTTAGATGTTATGTTATAATTTTTTTGTTACAATTTACATAACTGTAATTTAGGCTTTAGTTTAAACGAACCAGCAAAGGAGCGAGCTACGAGCTAAACTTACCTTAGCTCAGGCTCGGCTCGTTTACAAGTCGAGCCGAGCCAAGCCGAGCTCGTTTATAGTCGAGCGAGCTTTTTTCAAGCTTCTTTCAAGCTTTTTTCGAGCAAGTCACGAGCTTTTTGAACAGCCCTACCCGACATTGTAGTTCATTTAGGAACTCCAAAAATATTGGGGCGACCCTGTACGTCAGGGTTCACCGTGAAGGGTTAGCTCACCATTTCATTTGCAATATCTACAAAGATATGAGGTATAAACCCATCAACTATGTGCTAGTGAGATTGTCTCCTTATTTGCTTTCATTACCTTTCTTCATGTTTTAATGTATTTTTATTTCGGGTGGAATCAACACATTTGTTAGTGGTGCATATAAACCAATTAAAATTGTATGTGTTTCATATGTTAAAAGAGTGCTAAAAATGAGTCGATGATGTAACACTACAATAAAGGGTTTTGTGGATTAATAATGTTTTGAGGTCTACAAATGTATTATTAGACTATTTATTAACCAAGGCAAAATGGACTTTAATATCTCAGCTTTTCCTGGTTGTCACTAGTCGGCTAGTAGAGTTGGATAGGCTTTCAACCAGGGCTCCTTTGGTTACCAGAAATATTCACGTAGATTCTGACTTGTATGTGTTATATGGGGATTGTGTAGAGTCCGCGGAACATGTTTTTGTGGTGTGTCAGTTCAACCAGGTGTTTGCCAGGTGATTTTGAGTTGGTGTAAGGTCCCCGTCCCCCGGTATCCGCTTTCCATATCAAAGATCTTTTGGAGTTGTACAAGTTCGTTTTTGATGCAAAAAACAAGAAAAAGGTGTTCAACGCGGTGGTTCTCATTACGTTCTGGTGCTTATGGATGGCGCAAAAGGATAATGTTTCGAGCATAAGCCGTTTACGGTCACAAAGAACATTGAGGACAACAAGGTTATGACATATCTTGGGGTTAAAAATAGAACAGGGGTTGCAATTCTTTCTTGTTAGATATAAACATTGATCATTATATTATGTTTAGATTAATTATCTATGAACCGGTTTGTTTAGGTAGTTACAAACGGTTATCTATTAGTGGACTTGTGACGATTAATACACACTGATTCATATGTATAAATAGGTTGATCCTTGTACATTTTAATCATATGAAAGTATTGTGTTTTTATAGCCAACTTTCAAAACTTCCCTCTCTCTTTTCCCTCCAAGTTCTGTCCACAATAAAACCAAACCTGAAGCAAACACAAATCGTATACAAATCATAAAACTATCATGGCATCAGAGCCTAAAGATTCTAGAACCTGTGGTATATTCGATGTTGAATCAGAAGATGTTTTTAGTCTGAGGACAAAGGATGGTTGTAGGAATTCACCGTTATTCCCAAGATCAAGTGGCGATTGTGATGATCACAAAAGGAAAGCCGTAGGGGCAGATTATGAAGAAGAAATGGGCAGTGAAGACCGTTAAATATCATATTTGCAATGTTCAACATTGGATCATCGCCAACAAAGTCTGTGAGAAACAAAGAAAGTAAGAAAAGAGAGGCCCAACAAGAATTTAACCGCCAAGTGTGTAAGAAGGAAATCATCTCCGAATACCCCTGAGGAATGTGTTGTAGTCTATGCAAACAACCATTTCATTATAGAAAGAATTGTCCTGAGAGAATTGGGAAGATAGAGTTTATGGTCAAGGAGACCGATAACAAACAGTGGGATGACATATGGTATGCAAGTCTTACTAGAAGGGAACCTGGTTGTGGTAACAAAGTTCTAATCATGGTTATGTGTAAATCGTTTGGAATAGAAGGATCCCTGGAGGGATATAGGAAAGAGTATTTTAGAGGGAAAGGAAGTGTCCTTATAACGAGTGGACAAATCAACAAGATCATTTCGGTTTACTATGTACCGACTTTGAGAAAAAATGTTCTAAGCATTGATGAACTCACTCAAAAAGGATACGAAGTAGAGTTTGATAGGGATATTTGTCATGTGTTTAGACCGATTATGCTGAAACCGAAATAAATCAAGAAGGTTAGTAAGGGTCAAAGGGAAGATCACTTTACCTTCAAATGTCCGCTAAACGTTGAAGAAAAAGACAGCCTTACAGGAGGCGGTTGTAAGGCGCAAGAGGACAAAGGGAAACGGGCTGCAGAATAAGAAAAGCGTGTGGAAGGTCTAACAAATGAAGATATTGAGAGAGCAAACATGTACAAGCACTTCGAGACATTCTCCATCAAACAAGATGAAGTGGATACCGAAACTTATATGGAAAGAGGTTTGATTATGTATCCAACTGAAAAGTCAAGATTACAAATTGCATTGTTTTTATAGATTTAATCCATATTGGGACTATGGTTCTAATATACAAGAAGAAGTTTGAGATCGGATTTAATCCATATTGGGACTATGGTCCTAAAGCCCTTCAATTCTCTTGATCCTAAACCTTAAGCTTCTAGGATCACTTGAAAAAAAGGTTGGCTACATACCTAAAGCCCTTCAATTCTCTTGATCCTAAAAGGTTTATGGCAGAGGTTAGGGGTATTATTTTTGTAAAGTAGGTTGTTGATGCGTGTTAGGGTTGTGATTTGCGAGTTAAAATGTTTGGAATTCGTTTTTACTAACAAAAATCCCAATTTGAGCCATTAAAAGTCGTCGGGCCAACCAGGGTGTGCCTGCGTACCGCGACCCACCTGGTCGCGCCCCACGGTGCGTGAGTGACAAGTTTGGGCCAAGTCCATTTCTTTTTTTTATACATCTAACAATTGGGCTTGGACATTTATAACAATTATAAAATATTTACACAAAATATTTCACAACTGCATTGCGATCCTCGGTTCGTCTAGTGTTGGTCACGGGCCCAATAACACGTAATCATGTAATTACATATAATTTCACTTAATTACATATAAGCACATATAATTGCAAATAACTTTAAATAAATTAAACTATAATTATTCAATTGATTGTTCACCAGCGTTGGGGGTACAAGACTCGTGTTTGTAGTCTAATAATTCACCGAATTAACGTTACGTGATAGTTTGTGTATGTTTGGCATACATAATTAATTATCAGTTACGTTAAATGGAAGAGAGGGAGGGGGAGAGAGAGAGAGAGCGCGCGGAGCAAATATGTGTTTGTTAACTTTAATATTATAAGCTCAATACCGATAAACATGTTCTCAATTGTTGGCTCAAACAACTCTTTTAGTTTTAACGACTTTATTTTAATGCATTAGTGATGGTTTCAAACACTACCCAGTACCCACAGCTCTCATGAATTCAGCATCCTAATGAGACCTATCACATTCAATGATAATCGATCCTTAATACTTCACATAGTTGATACCATTTTCTTTATTTTAACAACAAATATCATGATAGTTTAGCCAAATTGTTCACTTATTTAACTACAAATCACGCGTATGATATTCCTTTATTTATTTAGTCAAAACACAGATCGGCAATTTCCCCTAAACAGTCACATCTGGTACATGTTGAAACCTATCCCAACTTAATTGATTGTGTGTGACAGCAATTCAATCAAATTTTAGCCATAAATAAATAGAGTCTTGTGGGGTTACCTAGATTTGGAGATATCAAATCGATGCCTCCAAAGATCACCCCCCCCCCCCCTCTCTCTCCGTACAAAAAAAGCCCTGAAGACGCGGTGATATAGCCCTTAAGCTGCGACCTTTGACCTGGAACCGCGACTTCTGATCTAGTTAAGTATAGTTAAGTAATTAATATACTATATCCTAAGCCGCGACTTCTGGTTTAATGAACCGCGACTTCTGATAATTTTCCACCAGCAACATTTTTTTTTCCCAGCAACAATTTTTCAGCCAAATCATATGCATTTCCTGCTGCTGCTGCTGCCAAAAATCATATACATTTCTTTTGTTTGACCCAAAATCAAAATCATTTTGTTTCATATACAATTTGCAACATGGTAATTGTTTATATTGGTTTACCAATCATCTCGAAATGATATTGCATAGTTGTTATGTTAGTGGCAATTACCCGCATGTTGCAGAGTGCATTTGGTTGATATGGTGTTGTTTTCAAAAGAATTTTAAGTCGAGAGCACATGGGCATGGAATACTATAGAAATAATTACAAATACAAAACATAAAGAGACATAGGTCTAGTAAAGTTATAACCAGAAAAATATATAATCATTTGAAGAGGAGCCCACATATGTGCAGGCCATTGATGTGGCAGCCCAAAAAGATAATGAAACAAGGAATAGGGCCGTAGCAACCAAGGAGTTTGTAGGATGTGTCTTTAGCGCCACATAAAAGCCCAGGTCAATATGTGTCTTTTAGCGCCACAAATATATGAAGATGGCAGCAATTATTCGACTACGAGAAGTGTTTTTTTTTTTTTTTTTTTTTTTTTGGTGATCGTGGATTCTGTCACTTTGGACAAGGGGAGAGCTGCTACGGACGAATTAGAGAGGCAAGAGGCCAAAGATTGAAATGAAAATTCCAAGCGGTTGGAGCAAGTCGTTAATCATTCGATGTCTTTGTCTCTTTGTTATCTTCATCTTTGAACATGTTTGCTAAACTTGTTATCCCTTTTAATTTCTGCTTTGATGACAATTGTTGGCTAGACTTTTGTAGCTACCTAGGTTTTGATAACTGTACATATTTTAATAATTTATCTTTTAAGTTTTGAACTTGAATGTGGGTTAATGTTAAAGTAAAGACTTTGTTATTTCTAATTCCACGTGCATGCATATTTAGCATTCTACCAATCTCAATAGCTGTAAGGTGCGAGATTGTCGGTTTGTCTTGATTGTTAGGTTGCTAGGGTTAGAGCCTTTGTAAGAAGGTCTTCCTAGTTTCCCATACCATTCCTTGCCTATCGGATCTTATCAGGATTTCGATAGTTACCCCTTGCACTTCCTAGTGTATTGTGACTTTCGTGCTATCAGGTAGGCTGTCTAGCGGGTACTTTATCATTAAAGTAGGAAAGCCTGTAAAGGAATCCTCTCAATCGATAGTTTAACGGCTTTTAGGTAACCTTTAGGTTTCTCCTTGAGAGGGTTCGATATTGATTTTCTCATCATTTGAGTTAAGCTGCATTTTAGTTTGTGTCCTTTGTTTATTTTAGTTAACCTTTTATTTATTTGCAGTAGATTATTACAGCCCCCCCCCCCCCCCCCCCAAACCCACAAATACTTGATGTGGTTGGCTATTAAACTAATAGTAAAAATACAATATGTTAAATGATAGGGAAATCACGAAAATAGCTCGTTGACCGTCTGTTTAACAAAAATGCCCCCTCTCGTCTCTTTGAAGAGACGGGTCACCAAATTTGAGGCACCTCAGGCGTCTCCGTAAGGTTTCTCGTAGGGACCAATATAAAACTAAGACCACATCACTCTCTTTCTCTTTCTCTCCTCACTCTCTCTCTCTCTCTCTCTCTCCTGGTGTGTGTCAGTGTGTGCATTGATAGATTTTTTTTTTTTTTTTTGAATGGCTACTTTCCTCCCCATTTTTTGCACCTTTTTTTTGCCTCTTATGAGGCTTTGACCCTTAATCTCTCCTTTGAAACCCTAACACTTTTACCATCACACCACAAGGGTTGGGGCATGTGTGCATTGATAGATGAATAAGAGTTGTATAATATTGGATACAAATTTGGTGGGCACAAATCATGATTCATGTTCTTCCCCATATCACATACTTTTTTTTGAACGACGACTCCTCATATCACATACTGACAATAACAATGAGATTGAGAGATGCTTTAAACTTCGCTTTATGTAGAAATCTCTTCCAAAATATTTATAGCTAGATCTTGTTAGAATCTGACTGGAGAAGCACAAACAGAAGCTTCTCTCTCTACTCTTTACCATCATCTCTCTTTCTCTCTAACACACAAACACACACAGTTGAGATAATAACAAAAACTTATGTCTCTCATAATTCCCTTACAAATAAATGTTGGAATCCCCTCCGCTGACATAAGATCATCACAACCACAACCACTCCCCCCTCTCTTTAAATAAACCCAGCCACCTCTCTCTCTCTCTCTCTCTCTCTCTCTTTCTCTCTCAAAACCCAACCGCCACCACCACTCATCCTCCTTCCCTCTCTCTCTCTCTATAAAGTTGTTCTTCATCTTCGTAACACAGATCTCACCAGAGACGTCATCGAAAAACCACCAGAGACATCACCGGAAAAAAAGAACAAAGAGGGAGACGTCACCGGAAAACCCACTGGAGACGTTAAGCTGAATATGTTAATTCCCCATTTGAAAAAAAAATTAATTAACAAAATATATAATTGTCACGTCGATGTTCACTTTTTTTAAATACATATCTTGACGACTGTGTATGTTAACAAATTACATTACATTTTTTTCTGTTAGTATAGTACACAAATATTTTTCAAGCATAAATGCATATGTTTTTTTAAACACAACTTTTTTATTAATTATATAACATTACATCTATCAACTTGTGTAATACACGGGATTGTAATATAGTATAATATAGATAATTATTGGAAATTTATTCAACAAAGAAGAAACAATAACTAAACTGAACTCTCTTCGTCAGTTGGACTGAAGATCAATCGTCACATATCGGAGAGAGGTTTTGAGAACACTGGTATACTTTGTGGGTGCCTAAAGAAATTTATCGGATCAACTTTGGCTTTTATTCGAATCAACTTCTTAAAATTCTCTCTCTTCCAGTACCTTTCCCCCCAAACACTAGCTTCTTTGTAACTATCTTTTCCAACACCTAAATCAAGATCATTGTAGTTCAAATATGCCTCCCTCGGGTTACTTGACACATACGGCTTCAAAGTCTTATCAAAGCTTCGGAGCCAAGCTATCCGTCTAAGAGATATCGTGGTCGTATCCGAAGGTTGATCAATAAGGTTCACTGTCTTGTACATTTGGTACAATACCCCAGCTCTATGAGGATACGGGGTTGCTGTATCTGAGTACTCCTCCATCTTGCCACCAAATGTGTACAGCTGCAACATCTCAGAGTTATCATTTTCAAACATCTTTCTCCAAATCTTTCTTAGTCCTCTTTTAGGAATTGGAGTTCGGACATAGTCTGATTTGCCTTTGAAGTTCGTCTTGGCAATGGCTGATCGGTTTGCAAGAACCTCGACAGGCGTCGAGGTGGTAAAGCCTCCAAACTGAAGGGTGGATTGGACCATTCGTACTTCTTGGCAGACTTCTCGTGTGACATTGAGCTCTGGGAAACTTTGGTTCAACAAAGGAAGCAAAGTGTCAGTATTGCCCTGATAAATACCATGAAACAAAATTCGTATGGTTTTCTTGGTGGAGTTGCCTATATTTTCACTATTAATCTGAACTCTCATTTGTAAATCACGATCAAACTTTGGTAACACGTATTGATATTTATGGAATATATCTGTTGCACCTTGTTCTATAGTTATATTTGCCATGAAAAGAGTAACTCTTTCCGGTACCGGAACCAACCTCAACTTCCAAGCAAGAACAATTCCGAAACTGGAAGCACCACCTCCACGAATCGCCCAAAACAAATCTTCGCCCATCGATTTTTTGTCTAGAATATTTCCATTTACATCCATGAAACGAACATCCAAAACATTATCAGCGCCAGTACCGTATTTCCTTACAAGGTTGCCATATCCACCACCGCTCAGGAACCCACTAACACCCACTGAGGGGCACATACCAGCCGGGAAATACAACGTGTCTGTCTTCTGAGAAATAGTGTAGTAGAGTTCACCAAGCAGAGCACCACCCTGGACCCACGCAGTCCGGTTTTCAATGTTGATGTCTATAGACCTCAAGTTGACAAGATCAACCATGACAAATGGAACATCAGCGGTGTACGAGAGGCCCTCGTAGTCATGCCCCCCACCCCGGATCCTCATCTCATACCCATGTTTCTTGGCGCAGAAAAGAGCGGCTTGAATATGTGTTTCGTCCGTGGGAGTAACGATGACTGATGGCTTGGGAGTGGAGGGGTTGTTGAACCTCAAGTTGTTTACTGCAGCTTCCCAAACGGGTAAGAAAGATGAATTAGTGGGAGTGAATATGAGTTGGGAGATGGTTGTGACATTATTGGAGTTGGATTGGATACATGTTATGAAATCATCAGAAGTTGGAGTAACATCAAAGATGGAGGACAATGCTCCAAATGAGATACAAAAGAAAAGAGATAGAACCAAGAGGATCAACACAGAAGAAGAAGTTAGTCGAGAGTTCTTCATCATGTTTTGGTGTGTTTGATGTATGGCAACAAATGGACCTATTTATATCATAACTCACATAAAAGGTGACAAGAACTGAACACCGCGGAAGGACATGCTTGAAATTAAATATTGAACACTTGCAATATTTGATGATTGATTTTCATCAAAGACTTGACTTTGAAATGACAAATTGACAATCAATATTATTTTAATTCAACTAGCCTCCATTACAAGTTGATCATTGTATATTTGTATTCATATGACATAGAGGGAGGTATGTGTGGAATCAGAAAATTTTGTTACCGGACAAAATGTGGGTTGGATGAATAAAAAAACAAAAAGTTATATAGTATAATACGTTACTTCAATATTTACATAAAGTTAATTATAAAAAGAGTTAACTACACATATTATGGTTTATAACTTATTTTTTTAACATGTTAAGGGTTTATGGTTTCAATTTTATAAAATATTGAGTGCTAAGGCCAACTCCGTTAATTTTTCTAGTTAAATTTTGATAAAATGACTAAAATGCCCAATAATAGCTAGAGGGTCATCTCTTATTATTAATTATGTTTTATTACAAGGACAAGTTTTGCAATTTACTGAAATGAGAATTATCTATTAACATTATTAGAACTTAAAATTTTTAAATTATAAAAATATACTAAATTAAATAATTATAAGCTATACGTTTTAATATATTTTTTTACAATACTTTTATTTATATAAACCACTGTTGATAAGCCTAATTTGTATCTGCCGTCAAGCACCACATCATTTCTCATATCCACCGCCATTGCTGCCAAACTTTATCTATATTTGACATGGTCATTAGATATAGCAACTATTTGGCATATCTAAACCACCTCCGCCATCAAGCACCACCGCATGTAAGCCTGATCAAACGCCGACCACCGCCCATCGATTGAATTTCCGCCATCAACCACCACCCAAGCTAAAATGAGTGAAGATAGAAAGGGGATATTGATCGGCGATGTCGGAAGCGTTGTAGAGGCCGTGGTGGAGGGTACACTTTTAATGATATTAACAGTATATATTTTTAATTTAAAATTTTTAGTTTTGTTTTATCAAAACAATACTTTTTAATAATTTTAATATTTTTTTATAAAACAATAAACCCTTTTAATGGATAAAAGTATAATTACTAAGGTATCCTTAGTACTCCAAGTTTTAATAATATCCTTAGTAACTCCTATAATTATTTTAGGGCATTTTAGTCATTTAAATAAAACTTAACTAGAAAAACTAACGAAGGTATCCTTAGTACTCCAACTTGTTACAAAACTAAAACCATAAACCTTTAACATGCTAAAAAAATAAGTTAGTACTCTAAAATGGTACTTGCTATAAACCTTAAGGACTATCTGTTTAGTTAACTCTTATAAAAAAACAAGCTACTATTCAATATTTATAACATTTATACAATTACTAGATTATACCCCGGAAGCGTCCTGGGGTTAAAAAATCTAAAATGACACATTAATTTTACATATGATATACACATGCAAGAAAGCATCAGGTAGAACATAACCTAAAACAATTAACAATGTATCTCCAATGTTAACGTCTAACCTTAAACAATATATAATTTTAATGCTAACATCTAATCTAAAACAATGTATAACTCTAATATTAATACCTAACCTAAAACAATATACAAATCCAATGCTAACACCTAACCTAAAACAATGTAGAACTCCAATGTAACTCTAATATTAACACATATCCTAAAAACTAAACAAATGTACAACTTTAACATACTAATATTGATACATAACCTAAAACAATGTATAACTCTATTAACCTATTCTGCTCTGGTTGAAAATAGAATTAATATTTACTTGTTTGAACATAATTAGTAACTTGCCTATATATGATTAATAAATTACCTCAACTTGAATATGTATTTAAAACCACACGACCACCTCAAAGGTAAATCTTTGGAGTTGGTTTTGAAACGTAAGGAAGAAATCACGGCGAAATACGAATGGGACCGTTATTGGGTTGAAGGCGCCGCGGATGATGAAGGCGACGAGTAGGATGAAGGCGTTTGTATTTTTATTTTAGAAGATGTTTTTTGTAATTTTTTTTATTTTAATAGGACGGTTTATTTTTTTAAGTTTTACAAACGGTAGTTTTAATTCAAACGGTCATTTTTTTAGTAAAAACGGTAATTAAAAAAAAAGAAAACTAAAAAATAAAGATTTCAGTGAAGTGAATCAATGGAGTGCTGTCTACAAAAAACTGAATCAGTGAAGTAAATCAGTGAAATGATATGGCAGTGCAGGATTGGTTAAAATCAGTGAAGGAAAAAAAACAAGGATACCACCCCTTGTGCCCTAATAACTTTGTGCATTAAATGTGGTGGTCCATTTTGTAATTGTACCCCTCCAACACCTATTTTATTGAATAAAATATAGCACTAATTACAAAAATGTCATCCAATTAATTCACACCCCTTTATACTTTTCACACAAAACACCATTTGTATACAATCTTGTTCCTATATATATATATATATATATATATATATAGGCTAAGTATAGACAAGAAACCTCCCAAAATGAAGAAACCCCCACAAACCCTTTATGTGGCTCTCATTGCTCCACATCACCTTCTATTATTTTAACTAAAAAGGGTAAAATAGTATTTTTACCCTTCCCCCTCTTTTCTAATTTGAATTTTATCTCCCTCCCTCCTATATAAACAACACTCTCTCTCTCTCTCTCTCTCTTCATCTCTCTTCCACCATCTTCAAGATTAATCCCACCACCGCCACTGCCACCACCACCACCACCACCGCCACCGCCACCGCCACCGCCACCACCACCACCCCCACCAGATCCCTCTGTCATATGTGAATGTGCTGAACGTTTTGGACAATATAGACAAATGTGTGCAAATCACAGAACGTGTGTAATCTTGTGTGCTTCTAAATACATTATTTCAAGTAATAAGAATAGTACGTTTGTTCATATTGGATGGGATGCAGGCATAAAGGAGGCTGTTAAAACAGACAAGGCTCCCGCTGCTTTGGGTCCCTATTCGCAAGCCATAAAGACCAATAATACTGTATATCTATCTGGTGTCCTTGGTCTCATTCCAGAGGTTAATTACATTTTTCCATTATAATTAAATGTTTCTTAATGAATTATTAGCCTTCTCCTTAAACATCTAGTTCACTACTGTATGAATAATCAGTGATTTGGTAATTGTGCAGACTGGAAAGTTTGTTTCAGATGGTGTGGAGGAGCAAACAGAGCAGGTAATTTATATCATTTGTTTATCAACTGCATACTTCAGCTCGTCTCTTACCATTACGTATCTGTTATAAGTGGCTACTTTTGACCCAGTAAGTTAAGAACGGGTCTATTTGGGTTGTGTTTCATCTCAAATACGTCAAAATAAAAGGATATTAGCTAAAAGAGGAACGTGCAAACGGACCAGACGGTTTTGAAGTCGCCCAAGGTATACAACCTCCAAAATCTTTTATACTCGAAAATTTAGGTCATCATCATAATAATACCATATGTTTGCATTATTAACATATTTATCATACATAAGAAAGTTGAAATATGCACAATAACATATTTAACGTATGCAACAATATGTCTGAGTTGTTTTTTTACCAGTATGTGCATGTTTGTATGAGTATTATAATGTGTCGAATGTATGTTTGCATCTGTTTCCTATATTTGCGTCTGTTTCGTATGTAACAGCAGAACTAAGTTGCATATATAGGATATTAATTAACCCTTTTTATATGTTATTATTATTAATATGTTTTTTTTAATCAAAATTGGTGAATTTTAGTGTCTCTTAACATATGCAACAATATGTCTGATTTGTTTTTTTACCAGTATGTGCATGTTTGCATGAGTGTTATAATGTGTGGAATGTATGTTTGCATTTGTTTCCTATACTGCGCCTGTTTCGTATGTAACAACAAAACTAAGTTGGTATAAATTCGTTATCGATTTTTTTTACCAGATACAAAGGTTTGATTTTTTGCATATTATAGAGGAAGAATTGGTAAAAAAAACTCTTGAATGGAATGTCATTGATCATGATAACTAATTTGGTATAAATTAGTTTCTGTTTTTTTTTGCGTTTGTTTCGTATGTAACAGCACCACTAAGTTGGTATAAATTAGTTTCTGTTTTTTTTACTACAAAGTTTTGATTTTTTAAGTTTGATAATCTTGATAACTAAATGTATAAAACAATGTTTTTTTGTATCAGTTTCGTATTTTTTTTTTTTTTGTAATCCAGTTGGTTAACATACGTTAAGCGGGGAGGGGGGGGGGGGCTGGGCTTTACATGTAAATTGATAATTTTTGTTTTATTTTTGCAGGTGAGCATATTTTTTGCATTAAAGATGAAGATGATTATCAAGAATGAAGTGTAGACAATTTTTTTTTATTTATGATACTTTTTTAGCATTTGTTGATTTGTAATGACCGTTTTGTTTGTTTTTAGCATTTTGTAAGAAACAATTCTTGTCTACATTTGAATGGTTTTTGATCTATAAATTTTTTAGCACTTTTGTAATGACCGTTTTGTTTGTTTTTAGCACTTTGTAAGTAACAAAATGTCTATAACCATATCAATTCTCGTTACGTATGCAACAATTCTGGTGCTGGTACAATAAAACGAAAAAAAATATGGTCTAATAAAAAAAATAATAAATCAGCATTTTTTAAATAATATAAACTGGCAACTCAGTTTTAACCTACGTAACACAACACATGTTACATATGTAACATGGTGCATCTGGCAGATTTAGGACAATGATCACAAAAGTATGAGAGAGATGATGTGACATGTGTCAGGTCAACTTGTCATAGATGCTTTTTCAGAAAATGTCATTTGACCCTTTTGCCCTTTTTTTTGTCATCTACTCTATTAATTGACCCTTATACTTAATCGAACCAATATTTTCATGTATTTATACCTCCCCTACATGTATTTATACCTCCCCTACATGTATATATATAATAGGCCAGGTTTTTGTACATATGGATTTTAACCTAAAATGAGTCTTAATGTGAGAAGTGAAAAATAGATTATTTTTTTTAAATGTTTTTCCCATTAAGCATGTTTTTAAGTCGTGAAATCTAAAAAATGTGTAATTACTCTAGTAAAGTAATGACTGTAGTTGTTGTATTATAGTAATTATACAAAAATAATTATATTTTTTGTTTGGAAAACATCTATATATATATACCTATATATATATAGGGGAAAGATATTTTGGAAACCCTCCCCAGTTAAGAAAACCCATGAAACCCTCTGACCATCCATTTTAGTGATCAAGGGTGGTGGTTGTTTCTACTTTTCCATCAAAACTAAATATTGTCTTTTATTTAACAGGGTGTAATTTGGTCCATACAAAATTTAGTTTTCTCTTCTCTCTCCTCTCACCTCTCTCTTTTTTTATTAATAGATTCATGTGTTTTTCTAAAAAAAATTCATTTCTGCTTTGTTTTACCCGGTTTCAGTCTCATATACATAAGTTTTTTTGTAAACATGTTCAAAGAAACACATGTTCGTGTATTAAATAACAGATGAACATATGATAAATTATATCCAGCCAACAAAAACATATGATAAATTATAAAAACAATAAAAAGCATATGATAAAATATACAACAAACACAAAAAAAACATATGTTTTTAATGGAAAAACAATTGTTTTTAAAACATAAAACAATACAAAATCAAATGAAAATGAAAGGATCTAGACAATTTTGCTCATAACCAGCAAAAACACAAAAAAAAAAAAAAAAAAACATATAATAAATTATAACCCAACAAACAAAAAACAAATGTTTTCACAACTTATCTCACAAAAAATACAACCCTACAACAAAAAACATATGATTACACAAACTCATCTCACTAAAAAAAAATCAAAGTATAAATGCAAACAACAAAAAAAAACATATGTTTTTAAAAGAAAAAGAACTTTGAAATACAAAAAAAAAAATTGACAGAGTAAAAAAAATATATGCTTTGACAAGAGTAAAAAAAATATACAAAAAAAGAACTTTCATATGAGATTCCTTTGTTCTTGTACTTCGGCAAATAGTTGGGTGGTTTTCTGGGAGAAATCATCAAGATGCTTTTTCAAGAACACCACTTCAACAAAATCCTCTCAATAAAAAATGCATCCACTTCAACAAAAATCCCCTCTCGTATAAACAATCTGCATAAAACCATAACCAGCATAACAAAAATATCTTCCGATTAGTTTCTAAATATTTACAAAAAAAAACAGAAAACGAAACGTAAATCTGGGTTGTTTTGACGGTACATCAGATCTTGAATTGTCACCATCTTCATTCACCACCACCACCGTTAGATCTAGAAACGTTATTTGTTCTTACATTGGATCTTAGATCTGGGATGTTTTATATGAAAACGTTTGTAAGAAAACATGCAAAGAGATGGAAACTTTTGTCAGATCTTAAATCCGGGTTGTTTTTGATGGAAACGTTCGTCAGTTTATGCATTATCAGATCTGGGATCATCAAGGACGTCGTTGTATGTGGCGGTGATGGTCAGTGCACCACCACCACCAACGTTGCCGGAGCACAAACACCTCGTTAGATCTTGACTCGTCGTTGTCTAAACATCATGGTTTCTCGCCAATATGTGAAAGATTTATGTGTGTGTCATTATCTAGAGAAAAGAGAGAGAGATGGGGATGGGTGGTTTAGAGAATGTGAGAGAAATGAGATCTAAAGATTTACGTGAGTGTGTCATTTTCTTGAGAGAAAGAGAGATGAGGGGTTTAGGTGAGAGAGACTTTGAATGTATTATTATGCACTATGTATGAGTGAAAAAATAGACAAGAGAGAGATACTTTGTGTGTCAGATTGAGCATAATGAGCATAAAAGTAGAGGTTTTAAATTAAGTAAAGTACCTAAGAGCATTCACAATAGATGCTCTATATTAGTGTGAGGAGGACCTTTATATTATATAGAGTGGATATAAGTGGTTGTGAGTAGAGGAGAGAGAAAATATATAGAGGAGACACTGTTCATCAGTAAATTTGGAGGAGACACTGTTCACCCTCCATATTTTTTAAATATTTTTAAAAGTGGTTGTGAGTAGGGGAGAGAGAAAAGGTAATGATAAAAGTATAGAAGAAGTATTATTAAATAGAAAAGGAGAGAGAAAGATAGTGATTTTTAGTGTAATTATTGAGATTGAGATGAAGTGTTTATTGTGAATGCTCTAAAATGCCCTTCCATACTTTATCACCAATGAAAACGTGGAGAAATATTGGCCATGGAAAGGGGTTTTATTGGTTTTCTCAAGTGGGGTTATAAATAACCTAATTAACCCGATATTTATTAATTTATAATATTTATCTTTATTAATACTTTACTATATTTATCTTTATGTTTTTTATTACTTTACTATATAATTAATAAAAAATTTATGATTATCTCAATTATCTCTCGTATGAAATAATATTATTATATCATAATTTCACATTTATCTCTTACTTATTTAATATGTTTTTTCTTAGCTAATTTTTTTATATTTCCACTTATTAAAAATCATTTAATATTTTATTTATATAACCTCATGTAATATTAAATTTTTTAACCTAATAATAAATAAAAAACAAAAAAAATATGTTACAACATGTGTGATACACAAGTTCCTAATTAATCTTTTACACTAAATGAAACTGTAATGGGAATTATATTTTCATCCAGAATAGAATAGGCCAAAATGAGTCATTTCTTAAAAAAACTACAACTTCAAGACCACCGTCTCAATCACCCCTGCATTGGTTGCTTCTGCCTTTGCTCCTCATCTAGACGTATATTTTCTTTTTAATATACATTTTCATTCTTATTCATATTACATAATCACGCACATTTTGTCACTTCATATTAAATTTGTCTATCCCGAAAAGTTCCCGAAATATAACCTAGTTTTTTTAGTGGCCAACTAACATTTTTGCCCGACTACCCAGAGGAGCCCCCACACTATGGACAGGCCCCCGCGACCCCCCAACGTCCCTGGAGCAACTAGGTAGCCAAGGCCTGCCCATGTAGTTTCTGAAACTAGGGAAACCCCCCCCCCCCCCCCCCAAGGCACGACATTAGAGAATTGGTAAAATCTAACCCACCAGCAACATTTTGCTGCCGGTAAGACTCAAACTCCTCACCTCCCATATCACCCATCATAAGGGGATTAGCCCCGAAATATAACATAGTGTTTGAGTAAATAGCAAAAGAACTTAAAAGAAATCTCTCATTTACTTATCATATTCAGTAGGTCACTCATCTATATTTAATCTTACCCTGTATATAATTATTAATATAGCTCTTAATTGCCAAGCCTCGTTTATTGAATATATTCAAGTATTCTTCCCACTTGGCAATTTTGTTATCAGTCGTACGACTGTGTGCTTAGCCGCCAATCCGGTATGAAAGTACCCTTCGTTGACTTGATGATAACTTTTTTATTATTATTATTATTATTATTATTATTATTATTATTATTATTATTATTATTATTATTATTATTATTATTATTATTATTATTATTAACGGACGGTGATGGCGTATTAGCCGCCTTGTGACCCTATAGATATCTAGTTTATATTCGTTAAGGTTATTACTTCTTAGTTTTAAAAAAAAATACTTCTCATATATTGAAGTTTTCATATACACACTAATCGAAAGATGATTCATATGCCATAAAAAAAATATCTATACATTGTCGCATCCAAATCCCCATGGCCAGATATATTAACCAACATATTCCTATGAAATATTCTAGAGTTTATTGTAATTAATTTGTGTATTTATATTATACCTATATTTAGTAATGTCGGTGCTACTCACAAAGTAGCGCTATTGCAAAGCTCGCACGCTTTTCAAAAAAAAAAATTTGAAATCACATTAACGTCGTTACCTAATTCTACCCCTTGTTGCTCGCTCTCTCTCTCTCTCTCTTTCTTTCTTTCTGCATCTCATCTTCTTCTTCTCTCTAAACTTACATCTTTCGGTTGCCTTGCCTCCTTTGGAAGCGAAAGTAATATCTAGAGAGAGATATACATACACATAATTCATCTCCTTAACCGAATTTAGATGGCCTCTGATCCCTGCTCTTTCTCTCTCTAAAAACTAAAGCCACCGCCAATAAATCGACGAATAAATGTATGTATTTTTCTAACCTCATCGTGAATTTGTTGTTAGATCTAGGGTTTTTTTTTCTTTTTCGTCATATTTGTGTTTGGTTTAGTTTTAGGTTTGTTGAGACGGTAACCGATGGTGTTGGGGTTTAGTTTTTTGCTTGGGGGACGGTGGTGTTGGATGAGGAAGCCGATTGTGTTGGTTGTGCTGATGGTGTTGCTCATCAAGACAATGATGAACAAGTATGATCGCTACTATTCAGTTAGACGGTAACACCAGTGTATAAGATTATACTATTTCAATTAAAATAATAGACATGCTTTGTCATCAGAGAAGTTTAAAAACCTTGCATTTTCCTTTGCCTATTGTGCACATATATAGACATAGACATGTTTTTTGGGATCATATAAATTGATGATATGTATATGTAGGGTAAAGATAAGTTATTGACAGGAATTAGAAAAGGTTTTGATCAAGAAACTGATGTTGTGGTAGTGGCTAAATTACCTTCTTATGAAGTTAGAACGGTGGTACTAAAACTAACCACTCAATCCACAGGTGTCGTTACTTAATTTAAATATAAAACATGGTAAATATATACATGCAAATGATGTTTGGGATTTAGATTGTTTATGAAGGATAAGTTATTCTAAAATAAATTACTTTAGATACAATAGAATTGGGGTAAAATGGGTCATAATTTTACAACCCATTGAAGTCAATCAATTTATAGCCGATTACACAGGCCTTTAGTTTATGGCTGTAGGCCGAATACATTCACATAAACCCACATATAACCTTTTAAATAATGATATCCTTTTTGCACTAACGAAATAATCAACCTGTTTACAACTAACACAACGGGTCATTGGCGAATAGTTGAACGAGCCAAGCAACCAAAATAGGGTTTTAGAACTAGCTTATGGTTGATCTACTTGCACACTTTTGTTGCGTCAAAGGCCGTTGATGTAAGTATACAGAAGTACATCGAAATCTTGCTTCAACCTTCCATTTAATTATGAAATTCAATGTGTAAATTGTGGTATGTATTTGGTTTTTCTTTAATTAGGCTATACAAGTATTAATAGCTTATGTTGTTTGCAATAACATGATGGCGTGTAAGTCGTCTCGTGGGAAGGTAAGGAAGATAAATTTCGGATCCTGTTTGTTATGAACCTTTATCTACTAACCGTCTAAGCTTCTATGATAACTTCAGAATATGTTTTTATGTTAGTGGGAGACTTCTATTGTTATGAAGAACAAGGCTCACTCCACCATTTGCTTAAAGGATTACCAAGCCAAGGCGGAACGAATACAAAATATATACCCACTCGAAGGAAAAATAGAATGAAGTCGCGGTTGATGAGTACATACGCAACAAGACAAAAATTAAACACATTATAGTAGCAACGAATAAAACAGAAAACGTCGAAAACTATATCACAACTGGTTTTCTTAGTGTACTATAATTTATGTTTTTTTAAGTTCTCAAAAATTTTATAAAAGTGGTTTCGGTTATATTGTTTAGTTTGTATTTTTTATAATATACTAGCTTATAACCCGGGAACGTCCCGGGTTGAAAATTTTAGTGATGACTAAATTAAATTTAAAGTAAATCGACAATACTTAAACCATTAAATGTTCATATTTAATGTAAAAGACAATTGAATATTCATGAGCTAACAATTGGCAATTTGACACAATAAGGTTACGATTTTAAATTAGCAAAACTGAATCCTCTACATTGTAATGTAATGAATTAAACTCTTTATCAAGGCGAAGTTAGAATGACTAAAGTACCAGAATTGTCCATCGGGTTTCCAACAGGCGCAGCCTCAGGCTCCTTGATCTCTACAACTACACAGTCCGACATCAAAAATGTTTTTGCAACCGATGAAGCATGCTCCAGACAATATCTCACCACCTGAAATTTAACCCCACAGATAAACTACAGTAAATAAATGGAATAATTTCATATACACCCCTAAAGCCATCAATATATAACTTATAATACAACCACTACACCCTTGTTTATCTCATATCTGTTCACGGTTCAACCTCTCCTAACCAAAATTCACACATTAATGAAAGGTATTTATGTCAAAAATATGAAAAAGGTATGTTTGATGTTATGAATTTTTTGGATAAATGTTTTAGGGAATAAATTGTTCCTAACAGGTACTTGTGCTGCAGTAACTTACCTTAGTTGGATCAATGATTCCAGCTGACATTAAATCTTCGAATGTATTAGTCGCAGCATTATACCCAAATCTTGCATCGCCGTGGCCAGAACCTACGAGAGGCGTAACAATAACGGTTCATACGGTCTCACTAACTTGATACATCTCTCAAAAGCGTGTAATAGAAGAATTGGCGGTTTATACCTTCTCACTAACGACACTTCCGTTAACACCCGCATTCTTTGCAATCAACTTGAGGGGGTAACTCAACGCTCTCTTAACAATATCTGCTCCAACCTACAATTTAATCAAAACATCAATGCTAAATTTATTAATATGACCATAGTACCAGACAATGTATTACACAAATTTTTGGTTTTAGCAGGCAAGGCGTTCGAAGGCACAGGCATCACATACATGAGGCATTGCTCTATGTACAACGAAAACCTGCATCTGTCTCGTATCTTTTATGTATCCCTTTGGTTATTTTTACAAAATCACCCGCCCAAAGACCCCAATTTTGTCCCAAATGTGCGTGAGGCACCAACTCAAGTTCCTGGTGCGTTTTCCTGATCGCCTCATGCGCTCCGCTCCTCAAGCGTGCTTTTATAAAACCAAGTTACCAATATGGTTAAAGAGGCATACCTTTTCATCATCATTAGCAAGGGTTTCCTTGATAGCATCCACTTTAGAGGCAAGTCTCAAGAGAGTGCATCCACCACCAACAACACTACCTTCCTCAACTGCAGCCTGTAAACCGATAACACTATCCACTCGTCACATACTTAATTTATGTGTTTAAGAGAAATACTAAATACAATATATATAATTAACACTTTTCAATTATTTGTCAATGTATCAAGTATATAAATATCTTTTTTTCTACATGGATCAGGTTGGTTTGGTTGATCTGCAGACTTTTTGTCCAATTCATTTAAAAAGATAATATTTAATTAATGGCATGAATAGATTATTAATAATAGTCTAAATTTTGAATTAATCAATATGGAGGTTGTTTGCACTGAATTACTTGCTTTGACCAGTTTGAAATAAAATATGAACCAAATCAACCCATATTATTAATAGGAGATCAGTTTATTTACCGTGTACTCCTCACAATTGACACAGTAGAGTCCTTCATAATCAGCTCGATAAATATTCGTTGCATTAAGAGCATCTTCTACTCGAAGTTTTTTCTCCTTCAGCTCTGTTTCAGATTGTGCTCCAACCTACGGGAGCGTCCCGGGATTGAAATTTAATAATATTTAATGTCGCTTGTCGTTGAGCATTATGAGAAAGTGGTTGACGCTAATTTCCCGCTATTTTTTGTGAGGTTTTATTCATACAGGAAAAAAAACACAAAGTGTTCGGGTTATCCATTAATCATGTATAGGCAAGTCATTAGAAGAAAGGCTAAATCATTAGAAGAAAGGCTAAATCCTTATGATTTATGAAGAAGGAAACAAAGTCAAAAATGAAACACTAAACCTTTCAAAAAAAAATGAAACACTAATATTAAATTAAAATAAAGTGAACCACAGGAAGTTAATTTGCAGGCTAATAAATAGTAATAATCTTCCATCTTCAAGTTCAAGCAATGGCAGGCATGTCTTTTAGCCACGGGTCCAATGGCTTCCCAATCGAGTAAACAATAAACCCAATTTGCCTTAGCTTTGCAACATCTACCACATTGCTGGCATCAAACACATAAGCTGGTTTCGGCATGTTGTTGTATATCTTCTGGTAATCAAGACTTTTGAACTCGTCCCACTCGGTTAGGATACAAATCGCGTGTACATCTTTGATCGCTTCGTAGGCATCATGAACCACTTTAGTCAATTCACGAATCGACTTTTTTGGTAATCATTGATCTTTATAACCTGTTTCCAATAATTTGCCACCTTTGGGAGACCATTGCACTCACATATGTACACCAAGTTCAAGATGTCTTTTTGAAAACACGACCCACCAAACCCGACGCTGGCATTAAGAAATCTAGACCCGAATCTTGAGTCTTTACCAACCGCGGATGAAACTTGAGTAACAACTGCACCAGTGGTCTCACATAGTGCTGAGACTGAGTTAACAGAAGAGATCCTTTGAGCCAAGAAAGCATTAGTAGCAAGCTTTGACAACTCTGCAGACCAAAGATTTGTACATATAATCCGTTCTGGTGGGACCCACTAAGCGTAAATGTCTTTTAGCGTTTGAATAGCTTTCAACCCAGCCACGGTTTCTTCACGACCACCAATGAGAACGCGGTCAGGATTAAAAAGATCAGTGATTGCAGATATTGGTAAATGCTTATAGGTGTTCATGTGCTTAATATTAATATTTTTGGTACCTATGCATCAAATATAATTTGTGTAGTTATAAATTCTCATTACTTCTTCAACATTTACTTCTTTGCAGACAAGTCATGTAGTACAATAATAACAAATATGAATCATAGATAAACAAACGGCCTTCAATCACACATGCACGTCGCAAGAGAACCCGTTGTATTTTAAATTTAGGTCTCTCCCTCTGCCATGGTATGCAGCAGCTGCCGCTCTTGTGAACAATAGATACAGCAGTCCACTCTTCATTTTCATTGTGAAGATAATATAGAAAATAATAACAAATGATAAACAATCAAATATGATTCTTAATGGCGATTGAAACAGAAACACGCATAAAACCAGAAAATTAAATGTACTTAATTTTGACACTATATATGAATATGAATCGGTGCCTCTGTTGCCTGCAACCGTTCACATCTTAACTGTCATGGATGACACTGTTTTGTTAGTTGGACTTAAAACCTACGACACTTTCATGCTGCATACATATGTTTGCATGGGCTGGACATTTTAGGCCCGTGTTAATAAACTAAAACATAATGACAATTGTTTGACCCATTACATAAAAATAAAGTTTGCAGCCCATTTGTGATTAGCAAAGTCGGATGAAAAGATTAAACTTTCATCATAATTTTCGTGATGGTGCCATGAGTTTTAGAAAACAGATAACGGTATGCACTTGCATGTAACTTTAGTCTTTTTCTGTTTGTATTCCTGATTGGATTGTCTTCCTGGTTCCTGCAACTCCACACCTCCATCCTCATCTGCAACCAACCATTTTCTCTCTAGAGTATATAAATCACACGGAATTCTAGTTATTTGATGATAATATGTAGGAACTCAGAACCAAAAAAAATATAAAGTACTAATTCAACCAACAATCATATTTAGAGAAATATCTATCATCCAACTAACTACAAAGTGTATAATAAATGGATTGTGCAAACTTACTAAGTTATGATCAGCTGGTCTAGTGTTGTTATGCCGCCACGCGGAGCGGTCAACTGAGTCAAAGCTGGCTAAGAGTGGAAATTCCGTTTGTGATCCCCGTTGTGATTGTTGGAAAAAGAATGGGAAACAGGATTCTATCCTACATTAATAGTAATACGCGGTCAGTGCCTTCTACCTATATATATGTGTTCAAAAAAGTATCTCGCCTAACTGTGGATTTAGGTCGCGAGAAATAACCTCAGGAGCAATGTATGCAAGGGGTGCCAACTGTGGATTTAGGTCTCGAGTGCAGCAGAGATGACTACATAATAACCAAAACAATCAAACAATGTATTCTATTTTTCTTACAAAATAAACTTAACCACGGCTACAATACGATACCTTCGAGTAGCCAAAATCACATATTTTGAGCCGTGGTGCAGGGCTCCCATCTAACTTCAAATCTCTATGGCATATTTGCTGCACAACATAAACAACACATAACTTAACAAAACCTAATCACATCCAACATCATATTAACGCATATCCATAAAGATCATCACTTATATCTTTCATTAGAAAGCCTCTATTACCATGAAATGACAGTAGTGAACTCCGTATATAAGCTGCTGAAAAAAGTATCTCGCCTAAAACACCAATACACCACATCAATCAAAACACGAACTCACGCTAAACCAACCCGATCACCAATCCCAATCAAATAACATTTCAATAACCTCATCTTCACTGAACCTTCCAGCATTACAAATCCTCTCAAACAGCTCCCCTCCTGCAGCATACTCCATCACAATAGCAAGGTGAGACAGCTGGACCTGAATAGAACTGCCAGGCCTGCAATTCCATCAACAACTCCAATAATGCATTCAAAATTCTACACCAGATACAACATATTCAACATATTCTAAAACAATCAATCCCCATATCAGTATCTATAATTATAATTATAATTAATAATATGATAATACTAATCTAAAAGAACAAATATTTATAATTCAAGAACAACAAATAATAATGATTGAATAAAAAACGATCATAGTGTTTACCTGAAGCGAGGTGATTATTTGCTGCAGAATATCTTGTCGGCATCCGACCAAATAAATCCATCCCAGAAAAAATTACTGACTTGATTATGTGACACGTCCAAGTTTAAAAAGTCAAACATGTTTCGGTTAGAAATCATATCAGCAGAAGAAGCTGCTCTCCTATGAAAACTCACTGGACCAAGATTATCTATTCTTGAGTTATCAACAAACCGATGCTTAAAACTTGACCTCTGATCATTTATAACATCAATATTGTTACACTGGGAACAGTTATCTCCCTCAAGAAGATGGCTTTTTGAAAGATTTAATCTAGATAAGGAAGCTGCCACATCAGCAGGGCGGACAATGCTACTCACAGGAGGAAGGCCAGGACCGGGAGCTCTCCTTGATACAGACGAACCCACAACGCATTCAATTATTATCTAATCTTCATTGTTCATAGCTGATACAAATTATGAGCTTGAAAATAACATCAACTATATAATAATCTAACATGCATCAACACAATAAAAAAGAAACAGAAAAAATGACCTATCTGGCTGTGTCAGCATATGAGAACTCCTTAGACAAATCCTGTAAACGCAACATCAATACAATCAGAAACATTAATAAAAACAAACACATATACGCCTTCACACCAAATATCAATCAAAGATCCAAAACTAACCTCAATGAAAGAAGCTGCAACTTCCGAGTGTTTCCCACTCGTCCTTGCTATAAATATATCCCTAAACACAGACCACCATTCAAACAAAAATCTGCAGGCGCATCAATAGCTGTAACATTATAACAAACACCAACAAACATAAATTATCTACTCAAAATGTCTAAAATACCCTTCACAAACACAACCCTAAACAACACATTCAGTTTCCACTTCTTACCAACAGGGTCAGATGACACCTTTAAATCCCTCTTTACTAAATAATCATGTATATAAACATCTAACCTGTTAACCAAATCAAACAAACTCCAAAATTACCAACACTTAAATATGTCTCTAAACCCCAACTACCAGAGATTTAGCATTCAAGTCTATCTATATCAGTAAACAAATTACCACATGCAGAACTACAACAATTTCTAGAGCATGATAAGCATCCATCAATTGTGATAACTAACTATTCACATTAGAGAATTAACCTTCAAGTCTGTCAATATCACTAAATAAATTACAACTATTCGAATCAGAATATTAGCATTCAAATCTATGCATATTACAAAACGATAATTTCAAAATGGGTGAATAGTGCAGGCCCCGCTCTCATTGGTTGAGAGGCGGTGGTGCTTATATTTTTTTTTCATTTCAACGTCTTCAATTTATGGTAAATATTACTGGTTTCGTATTAAAACTCAAAATGGGGCGCTTTTCAAAGAGCATGCATACTACAATAACGAAGCTGACGATTAATTCTGAAGGGAAAACCGGAAAAAAAATCAACATATCTTACATAATAATAGTTAACTAGGTAGTTGGAAGGAAGTGAGGACTAATTAGGCGACTAAATAAAGTGTAAGAACAACGGCCAGCCTTCTTTGCCATGATCATTAAGATGACAGTCTGACCATATCGTGAACAGGTAAGAAGCAGGTAAATAAGCATAGTCAGGGTTCACCATTTGTCTACGGATTAGTCGAGTTGGTACCTGTAAATAGGCTGTACTCGCTAAATGGAAGCGGGTATTCAGCTGAAATAGGTTGTCAAACATCCTGAGCTATCTTTGGACCAGACCCACTTGTCTTTTGCACTTGTGAAACCGACCTGCTCCAGCAAGGATGTTAAACCCTCCAGCTCCAATCATTCTTCGACTGTATCAGGTGGCCTTTTCCAACACCAAAACCAAACAATGGGGCTGTTGTCTTGTAACCTGCAATCAAATACATGTACACATTTCTTTTTTCCAATGCAAATATATTTGGGAAAACATCCTTCAGCAGTTGGTTGAATAACCATGCAAATTAAACATTCTACAATAAACATACCATATTATAGATCTGAAAATTAAATTAAAAATAAACAATCAACAATATTTATAAAGTACTACAAAATCTGAAGATGAAGCCAATTCATGAATACACAAACATACTAATTCAGATCTGAAATAAAACAAATAAATTAAAAATTCAACAATATACATACCGATTCACCTATTCAAGATACCTATTAAAAGATCCGCAACAAGTGATATCCGCACCAAGTGAAAAGACAATAAAAGGAAAAACGAAAGAATGAGAGGATAATAGACGAAGAAAAAGAAAGATGACACACACTATTTGCATGAAGAAGAACTTACAGAACACTGAAGAAGAAGACGGCGACTATCGGTGTGGTGTTAGGGTTCATGGTTTACCTTTTTTTGAGAGCGATTGTAAACGAAGATGAAAGTAATAATTGAGAGAGAGAGAGAGAGAGAGAGGCGATGTGAGAGAAAGAGAAGACGTGAATGAGAAGAGGTTATCAGATCGTATAGGGTTTTAATTTTTGTATTTTTAATAATTAAAAAAACAAAAAAAATTAAAAACATCAAAACCATTCCATTAAGATGCCACGTGGTAATTGCAAGAGGGGATTGAAGTTACCAATGGACGCCACGTCAGCAAAAGTCTTTTCTTTTATATATATAGATAGATAGATGCCTAAATAAAAATATTTTATTTACAAAACCGGTTTGGGGTACTGGTTTAGGCCTGAAGTGGTTTGAATCCAACCCAACTCGATTTGTTTAGGGTTCGAATATTTTCCTTTAAAACTGTTTTATGACCCGAACCGTTGTTGACTAAAATTAATTTTTACCAAAGTTGGCGAAACCGATTAGGGTTACAACCCAAACCAACTTTAAAAATACGATTTGCATACCTCTAACACATCTTGGGAGAGTAATTCAGCTTTAGATAATCGAATAACCTTTGATGGGCCAATCACTCATAGGCCCATCCATGACGTTAATAAGTTAATTATTATTGCGCTTAAGCCCATATTGAAGGTACACTCTATATTTCGATTTAAGTAAGCCGGTCCATTGTGATCAGATCCACTAGTTCGAAATCCGTTTGAGTATATATCATCGAAACCGGTTTAGAAACTAGTTTGACATACACCGGTTCTTTATAAACTAGGGAAATTTATAAAATATGCCTTTGAAGCCAGTTTCAACCTGAATCGGTCAAGGATTTGATCGGTTTTTACTGCAACCGGTTTGGCCCAAAATCCGGTTCATGCATCTCTAAGGGGTGTTTATAAACCGGCCAAACTGTGGTTCAATTCACAATTAGTTTAAACTGTTTGGAAGTTCAAACCGATCATGTAAACCGAACTAGTCGATTAAGATTTATTATTTATTTATTCTTCTTATATTAGAATCATTTGTTCAGAGGAATGGGGAGCTAGATAGTGATGTCATCCATCGCATACAAGCTAGTTGGTGTAGGTAAAAGGCCACCATTGGGGTTTTATGTGACAAAAGGTTCCAAACTAAATTAAAGGGAAAATACTATAGGGTTGAGTGAGACCTGCTATGTTATACAGGACAGATTGCTGGGCCATCAAAAACACACAAGCTTGCAAGATGGAGGTAGCAGAAATGAGGATGCTAAGGCGGATGTGCGGGTACACTATGGTAGACCGAATAAGAATGAGGTTATAAGGGAAATGTTAGGGGTAGCTAGTATTTTAGACAAGATAAAGGAGGGAAGATTAAGATGGTATGAGCATGTGAAGAGGAGGCAAATGACGACCCCGGTTATAGTAGTGGAAACCCTCACTGTAGAGAGAAAGAGGTGTAGAGGCAGACCCAAATTGATTTGGGATGAGCGGATTATGTATGATTAGTAAAGATGCACCTCTCTGAGGACATGGTCGAGGATAGGGGTTCGTGGAGGCACAAGATTAAAGTTAAGGATTATTAGGGAGGATTTGGTTTTATCGTAGCGTGGTTCTATGAGCTTATACGTTTTTTCACACTGGTAGGAGGTCTGTAAGGGTGGTTTGTATTTCTGTATTTATGGGTTATGTTGTTTTTTGATGGCATATATACATTTGTTTTACCACGTGACGCTTCCAATGTTTATCTAATTTCAGTAGCTATTTATGATTTTTTTAGTGTTGTTTGCTTGTCGTTTGTGTGTTTTGTAGTCGGGGGTCTATCTGGAAGCAGTCTTTCTATCCGTAAGGATAAGGGTAAGGTTTGCCTACATCTACTAATTGTGAGATTTACTAGGTAAGGTTGTAATTTAGAAATATAAAGTTTTGTGTATATACTATATTAATGAACAATGCATAGAATTTTTTAGCTTCATTATATTATAAAGTTTTGTATATATACTATATTATATATAATAACAAAAGGTAACTTTCGATGTGAGGAGAGATTACTGTTCTCCTCAATACAAGTCGCTAAAGACTCCGTACAACTCCTTAAAGCTGCAACCCCTTCTTCCTTCTTCATATATATTCTTTGTCTGTGTCGGTTCCCTCTCTTCTGTCTCTGTACCGGTTCTTCGCCGGCGACCACGACCTCCGGCCTCCTCTGCCAGGTTGTCGGTTGTTCTCATCTGTATACAAACCCCAATCTCTTCTTCAATGTTACCAGTGCTCTCTGTTATGACGACCGTCGTTACCGGATTAATTTGCGAAACCCTTGGTGGCGGCGGTGATACCACTGGTAATCGAACAACTGAGAGAGGGGGTTTGGTATTTCGCGGGTTTTTGAGCTTCGAAACCGGGTTGTGGTGGTGCTGGTCGTCAATTATGGTGGCGACGCTATGTCTGGGGGTCGATCCATGTTTGTTCTGTCTTTGGTGTACAAGTCTTTAATGCGTTATCTATACAGTCAAATGATGATGCTGTGATGCATCTCTCTTCGGTACATATGGCTTTTGAGGGTTTTTTAATCACCTCCATTAGGGTTCTTTTGGGGGAAATTTATAAACTTAGGCAGACATACATTCCTGCTGCACTTTATTGCCTTTTTTGTGGTAGTATATGCGAAGAACAATAACATATTGCTTACCAAATAGTGATTTTGACTTTGATTCTTAATGCTTTTGATGCTTTGAACTTGCTGCTATTACAATTTTCTGTTACAAATGTTCAACATCCAAGCTAGGCATCGCCTACTTGATTTTTTATTTTGCAAAAGTTCGACCAATTTTTAACGGTTCTACCTTCGAGATATAGGTCACCGACTGAGGTTGTTTAATTAAGTGGAACCTTGGTTTTAAAAAAGCGCGCTCGAGGCGCGCTTAAGCGCAAAGCTCATCAGGCGCAACCCCGTGCGCCTTATGTAACCCAAGGCGAGCAGTGTACAAAAAGCGCAAAAAATCGCATCAAAAAAGCGCACAAAAAAATTTGGTCGCATTTGTTGTTGGTGATTTATTAAATGTTATATTCTTAAATGTGTTCTACCTTCCGGTCTGGAACTGAATTGTTCTTCAAATGTGTTGTTTACTTAGGCGCATTGATGACCTTCTGTCTTGCCCACGCCAACTGCGATGGCAATTTGAGTCTGCAACCACTTGGCGTGCCCTTGGTCTGAGCCTATTAAATCTATTACAATTACCAGATTAAGTTGTGAGAGGGCTGTTATTGTTTCACTTAGCATAACCCATTGAGGCATTGTCTCTGTGATGTACAACTCCTTATTGCCTTTGATCTGTGACACGTGTGTTAGTACGTGTAATTGTTTTTGCCTTTACTCCCACTGCTACCATCATATCTTCTATGAAAGTGCTTTTATCGTATCTCTTATTACACGTGAACGATGATATTTAAATGGCAATGATGATATTTCGAGTTTTTCGTGCCGATTGCGATGCCAATATTACCTTGAAACCAATCGACGCGCTGAGCCTATGTGCTTCTCGACAAGAACTTTAGGCTGTGATGAAAAGTCAGATTTCTTAAGAACTATTATGTTATGATACGTGTAAAAAATCGTATGTGCATTTTAAGCATGGGCCAAATCTGTAATCTCTGCTTTGCTAGGTAAGTTCTTGCCTCTTAAAATGTTTAATCAATTATATTCTTATTAGTGATTTATTAAATGCTTATATTCTTCAGTTGGTTGTGATACATGGAAGACAATGGAACCGAGATTTGGGGCTGTTATGGAGTCAAGACAAAGAAGTGGACAAATTAAGCAGCTTGCCTCTCCATTTTATGTGAAAGATCCAACGTTGGCCAAGGCAGCTAATTGGTCACCAGGCTTACCAAAGAAGATGGGTACACAACAGGTTGCGAGCCAGACCTGGAGGAAGGTATAATATGTGCATCGACTATCCTACCACAAACTTAGAGTAATTCTTTTATCTATTTTTTTGTTTATTTATTTCGTAACTAATAGCATATGAGGCTCTTCTTTTTTATGTTAGATAAAGGCTTAAAAATATGAAGGAGACAGTGGTCAAGTACCAAACATATTGCATTGGAAACGACTGAAGAACTTGATCTGCACACTAGAGCAATGTATGTCTCTTTTTATGTCGCTTAATAAGGGCTTTTATAATGTAAGATCAATAATATTAAAAACTTTCTACCCTGCTCTTCTTCATATGCAGGAAGATCTTGATGAGCATGTGGATTAACAAATTCCCGACTCAAGGTAAAGCTCCCAGCCGGCGCGATGAGACAATGATGATGGTACGCTTTGACACGTCATATTCCGCCGCGTCCACGCGCGGCGGCTATATATGACACAGTAACCCGCTCGCCCCCGCCGCAGCAACGCGCGGCGGGTATAAACCTAGTTAACAAACAATGCATATCATTTTCTTAGCTTCATTAAAAAAAATAGGAATGTGAAGTTTAGAACCCGAAAACCAACAAATCCGTAAACATTTTAAAATTTTGCCTTCGGTTATAAATATAGCCGGGAAACTAAGAATGCACGGGAACTCCGTACGCAGCACCCATTGGCAAAAGATAGCTCCATCAGGCGGCCCAACCCGCACGGACGGAGCCCCGTGCCCACCCGTCTCCTGTTCCAGGGAAAACCCGCCCGAAAGCACGACGGCAGAGAACCGGTAAAACCTGGAGGGATCAAGAGTCGAACCCATGACCACAAGGATCAAGTGTCTCTCCCTCACTTCCCGGTACCATTCCACCATAAGGTGGATTCCAAAATCCGAATAATACTATTTTAAAGCATAAAGTAGCATCCTTCAATCATGTATGCATTCAGTGCAGACGTTGAATGCAGATATGGCACTGCTGCAGAAAAGGTGGCAGGAAGTCAGGAACAGTGAAAAAGGAGCATGTTCTCCTACCAAAGGATAATGGGTTGGTGCACCAGTGCCCCTAGGTGTCACTTCCTGACCCGGTCAGAAGCATGAGAGAGAAAGGAAAATATCCCTCTCATATATGAAGGGTTGCTTATCAGGAAAAATGATTCAGATTTTCTCCCTTAACTACAGACACAATCGTCTGAGAATCCTCATCGAAATTCTCATCGTTTCCATACTTTTATACCTTTCAAGTAAGACACTTATCTTCACACCGGAGGGTGGTTAAGGGACACCCTCAGGGTCCTTCGTAACGAGGCTAACAACGTCTGTTTTGTAGGTAACATATCGGAGTCGGTGACCGATGCGATACCAGAGAGCACACACCATCTAACGAGTACACCATTGGAATCGACATTGACCATTATGATAGAATGAAAAAAGAAAGAGATGTTTGGTTGTTTAATGAAATGAAATCACCCATTACATAAGGAATCTCATTCCCCCTAAAAAAACTCCACAATCATTCTTTCCACCCCTTTTCTCATAACATTCTCCCTTTCACCCTTCATCAACCCCACCGCCACCCACCACCCACCACTGCACACTGTAGATTTTATTCCTTCGTCTATTCCTGCCTATCAAACAACACATTAATAATTTACTACATTTCCACATGGTAACCTAACAAGACATAAAATGGTAATGATCGATTTTATTCCTTTGTCCATTTCATACTCCCATACCAAACATGAGATAAGAACCTTAGCCCACTCATATATCTCCTTCAAATTACATGTCACATAGACGCAAACTATCATTAACCATAATTGTCACACACTCACACCATTGAGTTCTTATGCAATCTCCTTCTTGCCTCAAAACCCAACTACAAACTATCTTTCACAATAAGTAACTATCCACTATCTAATCACCACCCATTACCATATAAGACCTTTTTTAACACAAGATCAAGTGGTAGTGCACTAGTGCGTACACTTGAGAACCCACAAGACATGGTTTGATACAGCTCACTTACGCCAAGGGCGCTTCCAAATAGGAATCGGTGAGACTCCCATGATTCCAAAAATTCTCAACCTTCTCTCCAGAGGGATGCATAGACACTGGGCATCGAACCACCATATAAGATATTTAACAAAAGAATGTTTAGACCCTAAGAATTAATAAAAAAAATCAACAATTAAGAGTTGCAGAAAAAAAATGAAACGTTATAAATGGTTTTCATGATTCTCAACATAATACTGGTTCGGAAAAAAAATGTGATCCTATATCTTCAATTTAATAATCAACAAATATTAAAGGCACAAAGTTCTATATATATACAAGTTCTGAACTTTTATAAACTCCACTAATATAATATATGATATTCGAATATGGGAGTCATTTTCTGTCAAGAAGCATAGCAACTGCATCCCTGAGGCTGCTTTTTTTCTTTGTAAGATTGACTGGTTTATTAGAAACAACAGCAGCATGTTGTTGATTCTTAATTTCATGGGGAACTGTAACATCATTAGTTGAACTGCTCTCGTCTTTCGGTATTGGTTTCTTTAGTAAAGACCCTAGAAACACATCCAGCATGTCTTGGGCTGGATCCCCAGTCATGCAGGAATCTGCTAGTGTAATTTTACTTGTAGTTTCAACAGGTTCATGATGAGAACCTGTTTCTTCATGCATGGGTGATCTAGCATATGGAGGAGATTTACTTCTTAGTTCGCTTTGAACTACTGATGGCTTCTGTTGACCCGTATCTCTTTTATCATTTTCAACAAACTGTAACATAAGTCAGCGAAAAACACGTTTTATTTCCTCATATTCTTATATCAGTTTTTCCCAAACCGTCAAATTAATTATTTGTGATTTCAAGTCACAATAATCAGTTGGGACACACATTCACACACCATCTAAAACTATGATGGCATCATATGTGGAAACAGAAGCTTTTGCAGGCTTCAGGCAAATTTTCTTACGCCTAAATATGTGATTCCTGTTGCTAAATATATCATACATTTTCACAAATACGACAACTAAATCTCGCTGTAAAGATGTAGATATAAAGAAAAAAAATATACCTCTTTCGCGAGGCTTAACACATCATCCATGGTCAGATCATCATCCTCTTCATCACAAGATAAAGCTTTAGTTTCACTACCGCTATCAATTTCATAACTTTTTTTACTTTTCTTTCTTGACGGCTCGGGTTCTTCAACTTTCCTTTTAACCCTCCCACGCTTCCTCTTCTCAACATTGACTTCTCGATCAGAATCATGACCGTCGACCATATCTTTCTCCACAACTCGTCTTTTCTTTCTCTTTGTTTGACATTTAACTAGCAAACTCTCATCACGAGAAAGGCAGACCTCTTTTTTGTGATTCCGCGTTACACCTTTCGCCTTGGCCTTTGTAGATGTGGTCACAACCCTCACTTCATCACTCGTTACCACACTGCTTGCATCCGCGTCGAGCGGTTTACTCACTTTATTAGTGGTTGATCCACCTACCATCCATGATGGCAATCTCCTCTTTTCTGCCATTTTCTCACTTCTCTTCTAGAAAATCAACATTATCTATAAAAATAAATATTCAAATAATTCCAGCAATTAAAACAATAATCCTGCAGGATAGATAACAAAATATAGTTCATACTCACCACAAATACAATTCATCTATACTAAAAAAAAAAAAACCCTTAACAAACAAATATTATACAGCAAAATAACATATGCCAAAGAAACAAATTAAAAAAAAAAAAAAAAAAACTGAAATCAAATAGGATTCAATTACAATTTATATATTAGGCAAAACAACTAATAATGAATTGAAAAAAAAAAGTGTACAACTTTGGGACATTACCAGAAAATAAAAACCGATTGGAGATGTGTAAGTTGTCTGAAATTGAAAATCTTGGAGAAATTGGGTCCAATTATATTGTGGGTATATGTGAAGAGCTTTTAACTGTTTATGCCACAAAACACAAGATTTAACAGATTATGGTGTGTTAATCTGCAAATCAAACAGTGGATGATTTTAATTTCAATTACAGAAATTGGGTGTTTGACTTTGAAAGCTAGGGTTGGATGGTGTGTGAGAATCCGACCCGACGACCCAAATTCAAGAAGGTTGGTTTCAGTGCTTTCAATTTGATAATTATTGTGAGATGGTGAACTGTGTCATAGACTTACCGTTTTGTTTATTCTTTTTAGGTCACACGGGGTCCGTGATGGATGGTCGTGATGGTCGTGACCACACCGTCCTGTCAAACTCGTGACGGACAAAAATCATCCCGGGTGTGATGTACATCGCTACCATGACAAAAGGTGTGAAGGGTGAGTGGTTCGTTTGGGGATGAGGTGTAATGTTGTGATTGGTTGAGTTTTTTTTATTGGTGGGGAATGATTTAGTAGGGGTGCAAATGAGCCGAGCAGCTCGCGAGCTACTTGAGATCGGCTCGACAAAAAGCTCGAAATGAGTTGAGCCTTATTGAGTCCGGGCCGAGCTTGAGCCTAAAACAAAGTTCGTTTACTTATTGAGCCCGAGCTCGAGCCTAGGTATAATTTTAGTTTAATTAATATTTTATAATATTTACCCCACATTTAAAGTTGTTTAGTACACGAGCCCAGCCTTGCCGAGCTTTTGATTTATCGAGCTATTGAGCCTTAAGGAGTCTATTATTTATGTTATTTGTATTTAATAAATGAACTAATAAACATAAACGAGCTGAGCTCGAGCTTTAAAAACAAAGCTCGAACCGAACCGAGCCGAGCTTGAGCTCTTATAAGTAATTCGAGCTCGGGCTCGGCTCGTTTGCACCCCTATGATTTAGTAATGTGTGATACACGGCTGCATGTGTTTAGTGATGTATGTGATAAAATGTGAAAATTTGAGGTGACACAAAGTGATTGTGTGTGATTGAATCGGGTGTGATGAGCACCCCGCCCACCTCTCATGTTTTATAAACATCGTGACTTTTTTATACTATATTATTTAAAAAAAATTACATTACAAAATTGAACGTTTTATTTGTTTGAATCAAGCCTCCAACGCTACCCTTATGTGTGTGTGGGTGGGTGGGCGTTGGGGGGGTGGGGGGGGGGGGGGGGGAGGTAGGGTTTCCATCTTATCCATGAGACAGTCTCCACAAACACGCGATGGAGATAGTCTTATGCATCAAGTCATAAAGCAGTTAAAAACACATTTTCATGCTATCACGATATACTCTTATTTTGATATAATTTCTGTACGGACAAGATTAAAAGTATTCTTTTTACCAAAGCACTTGTAGCCTAGCGGTATGAAGATGTGATGGAAAGGTGCCCCTCCATAAGACGTTAAGAGTTCAGTCCCATAGCGGACAAAAGGTGTAGATTTAGAAGTAGGATTAAGGGATGCGTGACTTAACGTTTCTGAAAGAATGTTAACAGTTTTTTATTTGACTACTTTCATATAACTATTAATTAAAGTAAAATCCATTTAGCCATGACTGAAACTTAACAAAATCACCACAAAGATTTGACGAGATAAAACCATGTATCAATCTACTTTTACAGTTTTACAATCACTATACTCGTGTTTGTGTTTCATGACAAGACCGAGGAAAGACTACAAGTTTACACTCATTGTGCATGAAACTTATACTTCTACTAGCTCCATGATCAAAACTGGTTTTTTTGAGATTACTTCATCAAGAGAATCTAAACCTCAAAAAATGTAACTGCATAGAAATATCATACAGTAGTCGAATCTGGCTCTATCGTTGATCGCAGTCCTTTACGTGTCATCATCTGAGCATAGAACTCTGCATGTTCCTGTTCAGAAGAAAAAAATGGACTTTTAAGTCATTGGTCTGAGCCTTCTTAAGCATGGTAACAAAGGGAAATTATGATGGGCAGGTTAGTAACAGGTCAAAACAGGTAATTTAGTGTGGGTCAAAACGGGTCAGGTTAGGTTTGGCTAATCCACAAACACTTTTCATCCGTTCTTTTTCATTTAATACTCATTACTTAGAGGCTTGGTTTTAAAAAGCGCTAGGCGCACAAAAGCGACGAGGTTTAAGCGCATTGCGCGAAGCGCAAAAAGCGTGGGATTTTCGTACCCGAAGCGCACAATAATTATATAATTTTTTATATATATCCCAAATATATTCCATGAGTTTTTAACTTCATTTACCCAAAATATAGCTATAAATAGGGTTTTTATGTGATTTTACCCACATGTACAAGCCAAAAACACCAAGGTACAACATTTTTATGCATAAAAAATACCCAGGGTACGTGAGGCTCACGCCTCAGGGAGAAAAGCGCCTGAAATTTGACAAAAAAGCGCCTGAGGCGCGCGCCTTTGGGAAAAAGGATAGGCGCCAAGCCCTGAGGCGCCCTAGGCTGCGCCTTGATGCGCCTTGCGCCTCAGGCGCGCTTTTTAAAACCCAGCTTAGAGGTGGCGGGTAAAAGGAAGACGGGTATGGGTCAAATGGTGTTTAAGTATCTCAAAACTGCAAACAGTGTTTTTTTAGTGCATATAACCTACTAAACTCATCTCCTTAGGTGATTTCGCTATATAAGTTTCTTTATCTACAATCTTAGATTATTATTACTAATCTAGTTTTTGTAATCATTAAATCATATATAGCACATTAATTATTTTAAGAAAGAAAATAGTAAAAATGGTCTGCATGTCAACCCATCCTAACCTGACCCATTCCAAACCATGCTAAACAATATCATATGTTTCAACCCGAAACATTATTGACTACCAAACCACTGCAGGTAACAGTAAACATACCTTGACTGTAACTAGAACCACTGCAAGACCGTTTTCTCGTGATACATTGAAGAGTTTTCTTGCATCATCGGGTGTAACAGATGGAACAGCTTGAGGCAATGCTTTAACAACTACATACACATATAACAAAAATTACCAACCACAAAACTTATAAGGATTCCCTAAAACTAAAACATAGTGTGTTAATAATGTCACTATCCCATGCATACACTCTTGTATCATAATTACCTAGCTTTTCAGTATGACGAGCATCATCAATCAAAAGCACCTTGTAACTATCACCACTACCAGTGTTTTTCTTGTCTCTCACCCGACCAATATCTCCACCTACAACGCCAAAAAGATCATCAACAAACAAATTCATATCTAATCATCTAAAGACCATAGCATACCAAATTCAAAACTTTTATTAAACTAGGTTAATAACAGATTTGCACACACATATACTTGAATGGAATTGAGAGATAATAGACTTTCAAACACAGAATTCCATTAACATAAAATGAAGACATATAGGGTGTGAATTGGTACCTTATAACCAATGCACCATTTACAATTTGGCAGCTACTAACTGTTACTAATACTACACCGTTTTACATAGTAGACCGACATATATTATAATACTTAGGATAATCTTTTGATTTCTATTTGATATTTTGATGTTAAAGACTATGGTCCAACATATGCAATCTCCTACTCAAAAAGACACAAATTTATCAATAATAATTACAAATAGTATGTTACCTTTATTGTATGTCTAGTTTTGAAACCAATAATAATTGCAAATTTTATTAAACCAAATCACCAAAATCTACATAACTGACAAGGGTGTAAATGACACGTAGCGGCTTGAGAGCTACTCAGGATCGGCTCGGTAAAAAGCTCAAACGAGCCGAGCCTTAACAAGCTCGAGCCTGAGTTCGAGCCTGAAATATGACTCATTTAGCTATCGAGCCCGAGCTCGAGCCTTACATACAAAGCACATTTAGGCTTCGAGCCTAAACGAGCCCAAACAAATGTTATATTGTTTGTTTATGTATGCGATTTTGTACTTGAACATGTTCAATTTTAATTAATAATATTGGTGAGCCGAGATTTTGCTCGTTTAAGCTATCAAAACGAGCTCGAACCGAGCTTTTAGGTTGTTTAAAATTATTTTTAAATTACCCGGAGTCCAGCTCCAGCTCTTAGGTTCGAGCCGAGCTCGTTTTAATAGTAGGCTCGAAACGAGCCGAGCTTGAGCCTCAAAAGAGCATGACGAGCCAAGCTCGAGCCTAGTCAAGCTCGGGCTCGGCTCGTTTACACCCCCGAGTGACAACGGAACAAACATAATATTATAAACCCATCAAGAATTTCATACACACAATTAAAAATAATAATAATAATAAACATTTTGGGTATAACCAATAACTCAATTAATTATAAAAAAAAATACAAATTGAAAGAAAAGAAACCTTCTTGAACTTGGGTAGCAGGGTCAAACTGTGATTGATCAAAAGAGGGTCTTTCCAACACATTAGCACCTCCTCTTGTGGATCCAAACCGAGCTTTAACAGACCCATTTGATGAATTTGAGATTATAACTGGAGATGAACAAGATAAAGATGTTCTGATTGAACATGATACAGTAGAAGATTTTGGAGTTTGTGAGTGATGAATGATGGTTGTTAAAGGGAGAGATGACAGTGTGTTCATTGCAGCCATGGATTTGCTCTGATTACAAGCAAAGAATTTGGTTGTTTGAAGAGAAATGTGTGTAAATGTTAACGTAATCTTGTTGGATTGTGGTTGGTGATTGAAGATTTGTAGCCACTCTTTTTAAAGAAAAAATAGCGGCTATCATAAACAAACCACTTCACATCAAATATATATTTGTGGTCACATTTTTGGTGTGTTTAATAATTATTTAATTTTAATATTAAGTTCCAACAAAAATGATCTTATAAAAATAAATGTAAAATTTATAACCTTTTTGTTTAAAGAATCTATCAAAATATAATATAAATGTTTTTTATTTAATAAACCGATAAAAACGATAATTTTGAAGTCAAGGGTTTTACTCAAGCAACATCTTATCTCTTTAGGATAGATTTTAGGTTTGTCTGTATCTTATCTCATCAGACCTTACTATTAATTTGTTTATAAGTGAGATTGTACTAGGTAAGATTGTTGTATAAAAAAGATGTATGTTTGATGGATATTGATTTAGAATAGAAGATTGTCTAAAGCTATTCCCATTTTGGTCTATAATGTCAAAGATAAAAATCAAATGTTAGCTCTCTTATATATGTATAAAAGCATTCGTTTAAAAGGTTTTGTGTAAATTGATTGATTACAAAAGTACACAATATTAATTGATTACAAAGGTACGCAAGCCATATATTATGCAGAAGAGATGCAACCTAAATTTAAACACTACATCACAAACAACAAAAAATTAAAATGCTAAATTAACCTTCTAGGCTTCTAGAGAAAAAAAAGTGTAAAAACTATTAATAACTTATGTTGACGAAATATTGTTTGAGCCACATAATAATTATTGTGGTTTAAAATATTTAGGGAATTATTATTCCTTATATGGTTGGTTTACATATCCTAGCTTAGATTTATGTGGTCAATGTGAAACCACTTCATTTTACTTGTAGGAATTACTAATTAGTGAGGATAAATTACTAGAGCTAACCCTGTATGCTTTAACCTTTTAGGATTTAAACGAACTCTATATGTTCTTTTTTTATTGATTATATTAGAGTTGGAGTAACTGTTGGTAAAAAAGAAAACTGCCCAAGTACAGTAAATTTTTTCTACTTGTCGAGCAACCTTCACTTAGCCTCGGAAAGCATGATCAATAACTCGTCATCAGTAATTGCTCCCGTCTCCATAGCTCGTTCTAAGGCACCCCGTCCACCACCATCTTTGATCGATGCATCCGCCCCTCTTAAACAAGACAAATGTTTCAGCAAGAAAAATCTTAAAATGACAGTAAAACCAAATAATGAATAACAGATTAATAGATTATAACTACCTTCTGATCATATACTTGGCGAGTTTGTTATTTCCAGAAAAGATGCAATGGTGAAGTGGGGTCCTACCATGGTAATCAGACCTGTTTACATCAGCACCAAACTGCAGCAGTAGTTCAAGCATCACCTCGTAACCTAAGTCGCATGCTAAATGCAGTAACGTACAGCCTTGAAGACAACTTTCCGGCTTGCTAATATCCTTCATCTTTTTACATGCTAATGGGTTGGTTTTTTCAGAACCTTTAGAAGGATCATGTTCATGAAGATTGTGGAATAAATCGGCACCAGCAACCTCATCGTATGTAGTGTTGATGATATTTATAAATGATGTAGCAATTAGGCGGTATACCTCTCGTATGTTGTTACTTTCGGTTGCTTTCCAGATTCTGGTGGCATAGGAAGGAGTGTCACTGTTGGTTTCTTCTCGAGTGATTAACTGTTTTTCCACATACTGGATTGAAACAAAGTTACAAACCAAAATAACATAAAGTTGGACCGGTCAGAACAAAAATTTAGTGTTGAAATGGAAACGGGTCAAATGGGCAAAAGTTGCCTATGGTGTACTATTAGTGCATACAACCACCTAAATTGTTTTGCTTAAGTATAGATTATTATTGATATAATATGGTTTTTGTAATCATCTTCAATGATTAGTTATTTATCAAAAAATAAATAAAACAAACAAACCCCAACCTGTTTTGACTCGAACAAATTTTACCCATTTTGACCCGTTCTAACTCATACTTAAATTTCACATTTTGACACGTCACCGGACTAGCCCATTGCACCTCTATATTGAATACGGCAGTCGGCACAATGGCCAGAACATATACCTTTGCAATGATGTACTTCTCCCTCTGTTGATTTGCATCCCCAGGACTAGGCTTATTAACTGCTAAAGCATTTGACCCATCCTCGCTACTCATAATATATTTAAGACAGTTGAAGTTATTGAGATAATCAATCATTTAGCTTTATTACAGCGCGTTCCATTTTGAAATGTAGTTTATACTCACCTATTAGTGTGAAGTGGATTTTCCCATATGGAATTGCAGTATGTATTGCCCAAGTTCCTAAACAAGTCCATTACAGTAGGTTCCCAAACCTTAACATCAAGATTAATCGATCGAACCTGCAGTAGTTAAAACAAATCACATTAGCTATATGTAAGAGAACAAGTTGCTAAATGTATTATTATATAATGCATTTCTTATTGCAGTTCTTGATAAGTACAATATGCAATATATGTTCATATGGGTGACAATTTCAACCTATATGTCAAATGAGTAAAATAAAATAGCTACCCGTCCGACCCGCCCATTTTGCCACCTCTACTATGCAATGTATTAAAGAAGGGCACCTTTGATATGTGAACTCCTAAATTTCGGTGCACCCCTGAACATTCAATGCACATTAATATGCCTAAATTAAGAGATGCCCAATCAGGTTCAGGTGCACTGCATTCTGCACATAAATCATTTCCCGGAATCTCTCGAAGAATGTTAGAAACACAATCTTCTGGATTAATATTCATGTTATCAAGTATAGATCCCGTGTTATCAACTTGTGAAGCAGCACACTCTTCACCAACTGTGTCAAGTGCACTTCCCAATTGATCTCTGTTGAAATGAGTCTGTAGAAATTACGATAAGATTAGAAGAAATAGTGTGCTTACTTAAGAACAGATTGATATGGCTTATGGTAAGTCAAAATGTTTAGCTAAATTTTATTTAAAACAGTGGAAGAAAATCAGGTGGGCACCTGTCTAAAAATACACATTTTGACCCTGGCCCGTTTGAACAATGCCTGATCTGTTCGTTGCCACCTTTTGTGATAGACAGGGCCGGCTCAACGCTTTGAAAGGCCTAAAGCGAATTCTAAATGCGGGGCCCTTTTTCGGTTTTAACTAATATTATTTTTTATTGCGTTAAATCAAGTATGAATTATTTTAATTTCAAAGAAAAAGCCTCTCCTTCAAATTAATGTGTTTCCAGCCCAAGCCTACCTACTCATATTTACCACTTTACTTATTGCATTAAAACTCCTTTCTTATTACTTCTGTAAACTAATAACACAAAATGAATATACTAATTTTTTTCTCAAACTTAAGGGCCCTTAAAGAAGTGGTGGCCTAAAGCAAGGGCTTGAGTTGACTTGCCCTTAAGCCGGCCTTGGTGATAGATTAATGTAATTTCAAAGGTTTTTACCTGGTTCAAGAGAGAGGCAATTACTCCTGTGATTTTGTTCATCCAGTCAATCCTGTCACCTTCACTTTCAGCCTGCTCAAACCACATAAACAAAAAGTTAGCACCGACGTAGTTAAACTTTGCATAGTTAAAGATTACCAGTAAAACATGAAAAAATTTTGCACCACTAGATAATCAGTAACAAAAAGCAAGCCCAAACACCAATCTTACCTGCAATGTGTAAGTCTTCATGGGTGAAATAATCCTGAAACACAAACGCAAATCTGAATCCTCATCGTCAGCTTTTATCGTTGAAGTACGAAGATCAACAGTATGGCATTCTGGGTTTTCATCATCATGTGATGCTGCCCTGAAGTGCCTTGATCTAAACCTCCCAAACACACGACTATATTGTTCAGTGGACGTAAGTGAATTCGTAGATTGTGAACCCTTAAACAAGATTAAGCAGAATCACAAATATGGACAACTAAAAAAATTAATGTCATTAAAGGAATAGTATAGTTATAATAATTTAACCAACCTACCACAGGTTTGTTAGGAAAAATCCTATAATAATATAAGTTCCCACGGCTATCAAGTATAAAAAATCGTCTTTTCCAGTCTGCTCTTAAACTTGAAGATCGCTTTAGAAGATACCCTTGCTTGATGGTTTGTACCTGGAAATTTTATAAAGATCGTTAAAAGCCATTGCCTCTTGCGCCTACAGAATGATAACATAACAATTTTTTTGGAATTTTTTACTTACGGTTCCTTTCGTAGTAGACTTCATTATTGCATCTATATTTTTATCTGAACTCATGCCAACACCGTTAACACTATGATGGCCTAAATTAGTAGGCACTGCTTCTTTCATTTCCGCTTGTGCCCTGTATTCTTGGACTCGCTTTGCGAGTCTATCTTGTTCGATGGTCGCTTGTTCTTTAGATTGTTGTGCATACGTCAACACCTGATATCAACAGTCCTTTAAGTTACAAAGATAAAAAAAATAAAATTATATGTTAGTTGTTAAGGAATAACCTGATGAATGAAAGGCTCTAACTGACTCAACAAATCATAGCCCTAGAAAATCAAAACAATGTGGGTAATAGAAAATCAGTACATCATATACAATAAAAAGACTCCTAACATTACCAAAAAAAAAAAAAAAAAAAAAAAAAACGCACCAGTTTAAAATAGCGCAAATGAGCATCCATTATTGCACTAAGAGATTCCAAAAACGTGTACTTCTTTTGTGCTTCTATATTCACTAGAGAATGTACCTGTATTCCTTAAAAACACCAAGGACACAAATCTTAAACCTTAAATTATGAGTAATATTTGGCTAACATAGATAGAAGGGACTGAATATTAATTAGACATACTAGCTCGAATCTGCTCATCTCAAATGCTGATTTTAAGTTTTGTAGAGCCTACAAAAAGGGGTATATATAAATACGCTGCATCACACGTAGTTTATAAAGAAAAATGCCAAAACATGACATATTATACATTTATAGTTTATAGTTTATACCTCTTCCGATTCAGTAACAACTTCATCCCGTGTACTCTTTCTCAAAGACGCAACCTTTTCACGAGCCTGCAATCAGAAATTTATATAATAACTTTTGACCTTTATGAGTTATCACATAATCGATAAGCTCGCTGAGAAGTTTTTGTTAACAGATAAAATGTTGAAATTAACTGTATACACAAAAGATTTACCTAAATCAAATAAAACATGTACAAAATAATAAAAACTCAAAGCGGGTATACCTGATCATATGCATATGTATCTTTGTCCAATTTTTTACGTGCGTCCTGAGTAAAACAAGATGATATAGATATGTAAGGATAATGATCAAGGATAGTAGCCTTCTGTATTTATAGCACATAAAAATAGAAATAAAGGTTGGTTAAGAAGATTACCTTTGTGGCTTGAAGATCATCAGACAAAAACTGCGTCAAACGATCAACAAGCAAATGTTCAACCTGCAAATACAATACTATGAATGATACTTTGTAAATTAAAAAGAATGAAGTTAGTCCTTGATACTTTTATTTATGAGCATGGTCACAAAGTTTATACAGTGAAAAACAATCAATGCTGAAGTTTCAACAATTTCAAGTGAGTCCATTATACATCAGGTGTCGAAAGTTACTATAACGGATTAGTAGACTAAAAATAATCATTTATCTTTCTAACTTGTTTCATAACTCTACAAGTTCCTGATGTGAAATTAGTAGAGCAAAGATGATAAGAACCTAATGCAGATGATACCTACATTAGGTATGATCCCTAAATATAAATCTAAATCTCTTTTACTCCTATCACTTACAGATGATGTAAGGGATCAATATGCTTTAGAGGGTATGTACATAAAAAGAGCGATTAATTATCATGTCATGGTGTTCAAATCACCATAAATAATCATTAGCTTTGAATACAATTTGTTCACTTACTTGGGTACGAAGAAGCTCCTTAAACGATTCAATCTCGCGAAACGCACTAACAAACTTCGAAATTATTGCACCTTTCAAAAAAAAAAAAACAAAAAAACAAAAAATCTCATGTGCATTTGTTTATCAAGCACAATTATGAAATTTGAAAGTGAAATATTGAACAATCAGAATAAAATAATAGGTTGTAATCAAACGGGTTATAGAAGCCAGTAGGAAGCGATTATTTGATAAAGCAACAATGTATTTGATAGATGGATCGACTTAAAACAAAGCGCGTTATCATTAACTAACCTCCAATAGATGAACTGACATGGTCATCTTGGCCACCACCAAATGCCTCTAATGCATCTGCAAATACAAAATCTATACTGCATGCTTCTCCAAGTCCATCCCTGGATGAATAATACATGTTTGTATCATTCTCAACAGTACATCAAATCCCAAATACATTAGCATATTTAAACCAAGATATTGGCTCATAACTTACATATATTTTTTGCTCCCTTTGTGTAGTTTCTGACAACGTGTTTTTAGCTCGTCTGTGTTCAGTTCAATATAACGCACCTGTCGAAGAAGGAAAACATTTAAGACAACAGACATGTGTATCTAGTTCTAACATCTATATTTATGATCATCTAAATTTATGATTCGAAACATAACTCAAAACAGAAAATGCCTAATCACATGAGTTTTGTTCCATTGTTACAAGAATGCCTTGTTAAATGATGTGACTAGTTTATAACGCATTATAATGAAGAAAGTATACCATCTAGGAGGTAGAAAGATGTTCAATACATTATTTAGTTTTCAATTTTAAATAAAGAAATGCGGGTACCGCATAGACAGTTATACCTGTTGCTTTAAATATGATCAATAAAACTTCTCTCCCCCTGTGTGTGATTATCTCCTATGCAAAACATACTTATAATTTGTTATGTTCTAAACGCGCGCCCATAGGGGTTAGTATTCAGTCCATGCTTGTAGAAACCACCACAAACAGCTTCACATAAACCATTATGGAGAGAGAATGTTTCAAGGTCTTACAATACTTTTATAAAGCATTTCAGACCATTCCAGATTTAAATGACTTTGTATGTATGATAATTTTCAAAATTATGTCAACAATCCAAATAAGTAACCTTATCAAAATTTCAAACTGCACTTGTCCTCAATAATGCCCAACCTAGGTTCCCTAAACCACTAGTACTAACGAACGAATTTGTTACGGACCGAATCCATTGCATGGTATGGCACTAGTCCCATATCGTTTGTATGTGCAACAAATGTAGGGTTTTATAGACTAGTCTTTCGCCATAAGTTGCCTCTTAAGTAAGGAGGGTCGAACGATACTAGACTAGTCTTTTGCGGGGAGTTCTCCGGTTTGGGCTGTAACATTGCTACCAGATGTTGGCTCCCAACAAGGGCAAATGTTACCATACTAGTCTTTTGCCTGTTTGGGTTGCCACTCTTGTGTCAAATATTGGCTCTTAAGAGGGTCAAATGTTACGCGGAGCCAGTTATAGCTAGGGTGTCAAATGTCGGCTCTTAAGGAGGGTCAAATGTTACTGGACTTGCTAAAGTCCTTCTGGTCCAGCGACACTCCGTGTCTCTCCTTGAGGGGAGACCCGAGTTCAAATATTATTACTAGAATTTTCTCCTGGAAAGCAAGTCTATGGGCTTTAAGAGCTGGTCGGTTTCCTTCTAGAACAGTTTGGTGCCATCCTCGAGCGTCAAACTAGCGATGTACGGTTGTAATTTTGTCTGAGGTATTGAGGTGGGATATGTATATTGTTAAGAGAGAAACAAAGAGAAAAGGAATTCAGCTCAAAACTAGGGATTTTCCCCCCTAATTCTATTATTTAAGCTGATCATTATTGTCAGTTACAACTTTAGCAGAATTACAAGAACAGTCCATGTACTTTGACAACTATTACAACAGACACATAATACTTCTAACTAACTCTTGACCAACTATTGAATATTACAGATTAGCCCCTGAACTTCCAACTAACAATTATATCCTAACAATACTTCCCTCCCATAACAAAGTCTTGACCTCAAGACTGATTTTCAACATTAAAATCTGGAAATGTCAACGATAATTCCTTTAAGTCTTCCCAAGTTGCATCAGCTGGAGAAGCTCCCTGCCAATGAACTAGCCCTTGTAAAGAGCCTCTATGACCTTTCTTCACCCATCTTTTTTCTAACACAGCAGCAGGCTTCAGGTGGAATCTTGGTTCAACTGGAAGTGGAATAACCTGTGCAGGTGGGCCATTGGCTTTCTTTAATAAAGAAACATGGAAGGTATGGTGAATCTGCACATCATTTGGTAGGTCTAACTTGTAGGCCACTGCTCCAATTCTCTCAACAATAAGAAAGGGCCCATAGTACTTTGGAGAGAGTTTGGTGTGTTTAGTGTATCTTAAAGTAGCTTGACAATAGGGTGGATTTTGACATACACCCAAGCTCCCACTTCAAATTCCCTCTTTGATCTGTGTTTGTCAGCCATCTGTTTCATTCTGTTTTTAGCTCTATCCAGAGAATACTTCAACATCTTAATCATCTCCTCCCTATATCTGCAAAGATCATCTACTGCTGCTACTTTTGAGTCTTTAGGAATATAGGGAATAAAAGTAGGAGGAGGATAACCATAGAGGGCTTCAAAAGGACTCATCTTTACAGTGGAATGGTAGCTTGAATTGTACCACCATTCAGCTAATGGTAGCCACTTGAACCAGTCTTTGCCATTGCTCATTGTCATACATCTAAGATTGATTCTAGACATCTATTGACCACTTCTGTTTGACCATCTGTTTGGGGATGGTAAGCAGTTGATAGGGCCAATGAAACACCATGTAGTCTTGTAAACTCTTTCCAAAAGTTATAACAAAGATAGGATCTTGTCAGAAAACTATGGCTTCTGGCCACCCATGCAGCTTGAACACTTGATCTAAGAACACTTGGGCAACAGTTGTGGCAGTATAGGGATGAGATAAAGCTAGAAAATGTGCATACTTAGTCAATCTGTCAACAACCACTAAAATGGTGTCTTTGCCCCCTGACTTTGGTAGCCCACCAATAAAGTCCATAGATATATCAGAAAAAATATATTTTGGAGTAGGGAGAGGTTGCAACAGACCAGGGCTTGCAACTGTTTCACTTTTGTTCCTCTGACAAACTTCACATTCTCTTATATATTGCCTGACTTCTTTGGTCATACCCTTCCAATGGAAAAACTGCTTCAACCTTTGCAAGGTGACATGAACCCCTGAATGACCAGCACTAGGAGAGTTGTGATTCAGAAAGATAAGCTTTCTTCTGAGATCAACAATCTTTCCACTGCCAATCTGTTTTTCCTTGTTAACAACTCCCCATCCCAACTATAATTCTTGACCATTTTACCCCTCCTTTAACTGATTCATATTATCTTTTAGTTTGTCATCCTCTTGCCAAGAATTTTTTATTTCAGTCAATAAAGTAGGGTCAAAAGTGGATAAAGAAATGGTTAAGAGAGTAGAACCTTCAACCTTGATAAAGCATCAGCAGCAAGATTCTCTTTACCTTGTTTGTAAGATATTTCATATCCAAGCCCATCATCTTTGATAACCAAACATGTTGCAAAGGAGTATTCACCTTCTGATCTAAAAGGTATTTGAGACTTTTTTGATCAGTTTTAATGATAAACTTCCCACTGACAGATAGTGTTTCCATTGTTGCACAGCAAACATTATTGCCAGCAGTTCCTTCTCATAAACAGAAAGAGCTTGTTGTCTTGGTGATAATGCCTTGCTAACATAGGCAATTGGGTGATTATTTTGCATGATCACAGCTCCAATTCCTAGGGAAGAAGCATCTGTTTCTAACACAAAAGGCAAGGAGAAATCAGGTAAGGCTAGGACAGGGGGAGACATTAAGGCTTGTTTGAGTTTTTCAAAGGCTGCAGTTGCAGTTGGGGACCAATTGAATGCATTCTTTCTGGTGAGGTCAGTTAATGGTTTAGCAAGTACACAAAGACTTGATGATCTCTCTGTAGTACCCTGCCAATCCCAAAAATCCCCTGAGTTGCTTCACTGTCTTTGGGATGGGCCATTCTTTAATTGCAGCCACTTTCTTGGGATCAGTTGCTACCCTTCCTTTGAAATCAGGTGACCCAAATACTCAACTGTACTACCACAAAGCTACACTTAGATTTTCAGCAAAAAGACTATGTTGTGTAAACAATTCCAATGTCATTTCCAAGTGTTTGATGTTTTCTTCCAATGATTTACTGTAAATTAGTATATCATCAAAAAACACTAAAATGAACTTCCTAATGTATTGATGAAAGACTGAGTTCATCAAAGATTGGAAGGTAGCTGGTGCATTAGTAAGCCAAAGGGCATTACTAAGAACTCATACAAGCCCAAATGAGTTCTAAATGCAGTCTTTTGAATATCATTTTCATCCATACGGATTTGATGATATCCAGACCTTAAATCCAGCTTTGAAAAGATCACAGCCCCTTGTAATTCTTCAAACAACTCATCAATTAAAGGTATGGGGAACCTGTTTTTGATGGTGGCGTTATTAAGCTTCCTGTAGTCAATGCATAACCTCGAACTGCCATCCTTCTTTTTGACTAACACTAAAGGAGAAGCAAATGGGCTAGCACTACTTCTTATTACCCCTGTGTTCAGCAATTCTTGTACAGATTGTTCTATAACATCTTTTTGCATTGCTTGATATCTATAGGGTTTCTCATTTATGACAACCTTATCATCCTATAAAACAATTTTATGGTCACAGGGTCCTCTCTTAGGTGGTAAACCAGTAGGTTCCTTAAACACTTCTTCAAACTTGGATAACACTTTTTCTATGGCATCTTGGTAATCAGTGGAAAAACTTTTGTTGAGTGTTGAAACTGATCCTCATGACCCTCTAGTTGCAGACTAAGCAGCTGACCCTGAACAACATCATCCTCTTGTTCTAACCATTGATCCATCTTCTGGGCAGAACAAAGAGTGACCCTATTATCAGTATAGCCTTTTAACTCATGAGAAGACTCCCCTACCTGGTACTTAAATATTAAGTCTTTGAAAATTCCAAGTATGTCACCTAGGGTGAGTAACCACTGAATTCCAAGTACCATATCATAGTTTTGTAAGGTAGGACCAAAACATCAGTTTTGTACCACAACCCTTGCATAGCCCACTGAAAATCCACACACATGTGACACATTCTAATTTCTGCCCATTAGCCACTGAAACATTCATTCCTTCCACTTTTATCATTTTACAATTCAACCTCTTAGCAAGTTGATATCAATAAATTGTGAGTTTGTCCTGAGTCAATAAGGATCACTAATTGTCTTGTACCAATTGTTCCAATTACTCTCATGGTGGAGTAAGAGGGAATACCAGTGATGGCATGGATTGAGATTTGAGGCTCATTCAGTTTTGACCATCAGGGGTTTTTGGTCATTTGGTAACTCACAATTCAACAATTCAATATCATCTTCATCCTCATCATCCAATTCAAGAATGAATAATGCTTATTTTTACACTTATGAGTGGCTGAGTATTTTTCATTACAGCCAAAACACTCACCTCTAGCCCTCTTTTCATTCATTTCCTTTCTTGACAGTGTTTTAAATTTTGCAGGAAAAGTGTTTTGTTTATTTGCAGGAGGGTTGGGTAATAAGGGTAGGTGTTGAGTGTTAAAGGTTGTTTAGTAGTGAAAGACTTATTATGAAAATTAGAGGAACCAGAATAACCTGTTAGTGCCTTTGCTAGAAAAAAATACCCAAAGACTTATTAGTCATGTCTTGGATCTTAGCCAAATGATAAGCCATCTTCATAGTTACCAGGCTGGAACATCTTAACAGGACCACCAATTTCTGGTTTGAGAGCTTTCAAGGAAAATACTTACTGCATAGATTTCTGGAATAGAAACCTTCAGTAAACATGCATCAAATCTCACACAAAATTCTTCTAAAGACTCCTCTTGTACAATTGAAGTCAAAACTCCCATTGCATCCTCATAAAGAGTATCAGAAAACCTTGAAACAATGGCTTCTGAATATTCTTTCCATGTTACATCAGTGATTGGAACTCCTATTACTTTTCATAAAATTCTGATTCCATTTGACTGCACTGCCTTCTAAGTGGATTGCAGCATACCTCACCTTACAATTGTCAGGAGTATCATCAATGGAGAAAAATGTTCACTCCCGTATAACCAATCATCACATCTTCTCCATTAAACTTTGGGAAATCGATCTTCCCCACTCTGTGGAATCTATCTGGTTTAGACAAATCCACTATTCTGTTTGTTGGTGTTACTATTATCATTATGTTGATTGATTACTGAATTTTTATTATCTTATGCTTATTATTATTATTCATATTTGATACTGGATTATTATTATCATTATTCTTATTAGTATTCATTTTAGCAATTTGTTCTGTGAGGTTGGACAACACAGAGTTAATATTGCTAAAATTTTGCTCAATTTTCTCGAAATTTTATCATTCTTTTGCAATTGAGAGTCAACCCTGATCAATGTAAGTGCATGATCATCTAACGTTTTCTTGATCATATTTTCTTGATCATCACCAGCTCTGTTTCTTGTGGTCATGATTATTTGAATAGAAAAGACGAATGAAAATGAAGAAGAATGGGGTTTGGATTGGATAGATCACAAATTGATATAATCAAAGAATGACTGATCAATCAATTGATCAATTCAGGTACAGAAATGA
>JAUTDX010000905.1:0-34295 GCA_030844895.1 Ambrosia x helenae
GAAGGGCAAGTTTTCGTGCTACATATCGAATGTTGATGAACAGGAGAACATGCCGTCCGTCTTTTCAGTCACACAACTCGACAAGCGTCGTGATGTTACCAACGTTTACCAGGTACTAATTTTCCAACTTCTTGTGTTTTTTTGTATTTAATGTTAAAACATTAATAATCTTAACAACAGCTGCTGCTTAAAAAAAGGCTGCTACATGTGTAACATGTGTTGTTCCACTCTGTAAGAAGGTCTTTTTGATAATTACTACCCCCTGTCATTTAAGTTTTCTGCCCAATCTTAAAATTTAATTGTTAGTTCTGTCTCATGCTACATAAGTAACAACTTACTTGTACCAAGCACTATATTGCATGTATTTGATTTTTTTCTGTACTTTTTGTGAGTTAGGTTTTCAGATGTCAATACTTTAATGTTCTTGTGGATTTACGTTGCTTCTATAATTCATGCTACATGTGTAACCAGTTCGTGCTACATGTGTAACAAGTTAGTTCAAAAACTTGTGAAAATCTGCTGAAACTAATCTTGCTTTTATATATACCACCTATAGTGTTCATATTCTTAATATTTGTTGCACTCCATAGGTCTTACCATTTGGTACAATGATGCAGGTGCGTTTTGACAGCAGTGATTCAACGGCTGAATGCTCATGTCGATGTTTTATGCGTCTTGGCTACCTTTGCCGCCATGTATTTGCTGTTTACATGATTAATAAGGTTGACCGCATCCCCCAGCAATATGTTGTCGACAGGTGGTTACGTGACACACTACTAACCCAAACATGTGTATTCTATCACCGGCCGTTATGGTGTTGACACTCATCCAGGTTCTCTCTTGAGGAATGAGATACTTGAACTTGTAACTGAATGTGTTGATGTTGCCCGAACAGATGAAAGCGCGCTTGCGGACTTGGTTGAGCAGCTGAAATCTATGAAACTGAACTTGTTATCCAGGGAACCTATTTCTGTCGCTCCGAGTCAACAGTCTCAATCTGATGTGGAGAACATTATCGGGCAATCGGCTGATACTGAAATCATGTTGAGAATCCTGATGTGGCACGCAACAAGGGTTTGTGGTAAAACTCGCAGACTATCGGAGCTGGTGAGAAGGCCAGCACAAAGCGTCCCAAAATGCCTAAGGCCCCACGCTTATGCAACAACTGCCACCAATATGTCACAGATCATGATGCAAGGAATTGTGAGAAGGTTGCTGCGATGAAGAGGGCCAAGGAGGCGGCGGCAAAGGCCGGGAAAGCGTAAAACAAGTGGATGGCAGTTGATGGGGCAGCATTACTAATCTCTGCTTTTTTTGAACCATGTTGGACTCCGGTAACAGTTAGAAACATCTTATGTCCCTTTTATTTGTTACGTGTGTAACATGGTTGCCACATGTTCATGTTTTGTTGTTCCCCAGCTACTTCTATGTTTTTAGGTATTTGACTAGTTTATGTATGATGCTCACCCACCAGACATGATGTTTTTGGTTTTGTAATATACAATGTGGCCTACGATGTGGTGCGTTGTTTTTATTAGGTTATGTGTTTTACTTTACCCAGTATTGGTAACATATGCAACACAGAATCTCCACTTGTGTGGTTATTATTATATTAAACATCCCTTTGTGTGGGCCCATGCAGAGGAACTGTTTGAGCACGTGTAGTAGATTTTGTAGGGAAGAGAAGTACCAAAATGTAATAAAATAATGATAGACATTATATACCACATGAATAGAATAAAATATAAATTCAACTTTATCACCCAACAACTCAATATTGATTTGACATAAAGCAAAGTATACCATTAAACTCTAATTAAATAACCCCAACCACCCATCATTTAACTTCATTTTTATAACCCATTTTCTAAGTAGATTTAAGTTCCATAATAATAGTGTTCCCAACTTACCAAAAGAAACACTTTTTCCAAATGGATACTCCTTCAAACCCTCATGCAGCCAAGCGACAGAAGATCGACGTCGATCAGGAGGTCACTTCAAAAGTAACTGATTTTTGGGCTTTATTGGAGCGTACCGAACGTCAAGCCAATGATGCTTCGAAACATGTTACTGCACCCAATGATCAAACACTAGCGAACAAAGGCGGTGACACGACAATGATGGAAGATGATTCTAGTACTCACACACCATCGGGCGATGCAAAGATGGATGTTGATGGAGGGACGTCAGTTGGCACTGCGTACTCGGTAACAAAAACGGATGTACCAATATCAGACTTGGAGTGTCCAGGTGTTGAGTACGACCATGAGTATTGCGGTTGTCCATTGTGCCCAAACTCACCAAATACCCTCGCTAGGTGGGCAAGCTATAACCCCTTGGGAAGGCGAGGATAGCGAAGAGTCAGAGCTGAGCCTGAAGCGCAGTATGGATCATTCTCACCATGAGTTGGCAACTTATTCTCATGGTTCGTCGTTCTGTGTTTTTTTTTTTGTGTTTTCGTCTATGTACGTTTCGTGTGGAAGGCAGTTTATGTAGGTTTTTAGTTTCATGTGTTTGTTTAAGACGTGTAGGGTATGTCAGTCTGCCTGTGTGGATCTATGTTATGTATGTAACATGTGTTTTGGCACCTCAGTATACCATATAAACCATTTTGCTAGCTATTATCGTATGCAAGATTCTTATATAATATCCGCTTAAAACAGTTTAACATATGCAACATAATACATGTGCTTAAAACATACTACCTGCTTAAAACAGTTAGGCGTTTGACAATTGACCATATTAGTTAAGTTAGGTTAAGTTATATTACAGACCCCATAAGTGTATCTTTCACCCAAAAAGTGTTCCAACACTACACAATCATCATACAGAGTTTTCAACAAACACCTACACCAACATCGGAGGTTGTGTCTTCAAGCGTGCCCCTGCTTCCACCTCACCCTTCTTTGTGTTAACCGGTGAACGCAGAATATGTGCGGTGTACTTGGACCGCAGCTTATTGATCTCCCCTTCTTTAGCGCGCCAGTGCTTACTGAATTTGCAGTCAAACGGTACATGCAGCCCCATGAATCTCTCCATGTGTCTCATTAGGTATACACCACAATCCGTCCCATTACCAGATGTGCCCCACTCTACATCCAGCCTATGTACTTTCTGCCCCTCCGATCTTTGCAGCCTTCGGATGCTCGATGCCTTTAAGGAACTCCACAAACATGTGTTTCTGTAAAAAACATTGTTTTAAATCAACAAGGTTTTATTATATATCCTTTCAAATTATCTATAAAAACTTACATATTTGTTTACAGTATCCTTTTTGTGAAACTGAGGATGATCCTTGCATGTTCGTCTCCCTCGCTTTTTGTCATTATCAATCAGCATTATGGCAATATTCTTCAGCTCAAACACCAATAAGTAGAAGTGGGCCCTTTCAAGGATCGGGAAAAGACGATATCATATCGTTTGAAGTCACGGTTGCTCTCATACCGAGGTACTGCAGCCAACATCGCTGCTGTAAACCGTGAACTTTCGTCTTTCCGGATCACACTTTCTGTCATTAAGCATCCATGGAACCTAATTTTTTGGTCAACAAAATAAAAAGAAGTTGTCATTGTCACTTACATAACATATGTAACCCAATGTTTGCATTTTAAATTACGTACCACTGCGTTTGTCCCTACAAACAAACGTAGAGGTGCGCCGTCCGATTTCAACCTCTCCTCGTAGTTTAAAACATCCACCCAACAGTCAACAATCACATCCATTACCTGCTCCCCCGGCTTCAACGTTTTGAACATGCGACGTGTGGCTTCCACGTCACATAAACTTCTAAATAACACCTCACTGTTGTCATTTAACCAAGAAAGATTTAGGAAGCAGTCTTATAAGTTCCTAAAAAAAACATTGTCTTACTTTGCAAGGGCATTATCTATCTCCTCAGCTGGTATGTCTATATTTTTTACCTCTTCCCCACGCTCTAGACTGCAAAAAATCATAAAACCAGACAACAAATGTTACACATGTTACAGCATGTCAACATCTTATTAACACATACAATCTTCAAATTAATTACCGGGTTTTTATGGCTACCCTCCTTCTTTCCTCAGAACCACACAACATATTCAACGGATCCTCGTCCCTGTAAACAAAGTTCCACACCATATCATCATCCTTTGTGACGCCCCTCTCCCAAATCTACCCCCCTTATGTGAAACGGTGACTTATGAACATATGTGACATTCCTTTCACGTAGGGGGTTTCGCTTGGTTGCATCCATCTTTGCAATCATTGACTGACGCATTGCCAATGTCATGTTGTCCTCATCTACCTCAGGCTAACACCAACCCCATACTCATTGTAAACTTGAGTCTGTGCGTCATATGAACTGACGGGCGGCACCAACGGATACACCGGTTGTGTATTACATAGTGATCCACCAACCCAACCCCCTTTCTAAATATCCAAAATAAGTATTATCAGCAGAAATGTATGAAAACTAAAATTACATTACATTTTACTTATGAACTAACCTATAACATCATCAGCTTTCGCCTTTCCACGCGCCTTGCTCACATCCAGGGGTGTGTCACCTAATATAAATACAAATAATGTTACACATGTAACAGTTATATGACTACCCTTTTCAACATTTTTAACACTCCAAAAATAGCCTAAATCTAACCTGTTGATCCCACATTCTCCTTCTTATCAAGTTTTGCCTTCGGACCACACCGGCACAATCTGTTACGTATGTCACAACTATGGTTAAGTGAGTAATCGTTTCCAGCGGTTCAACATTGTTAACATGGAAAGTTGATACCTGTTACACCTTGTTGGTCCTCCAGAACACCTTCCATTTTTTGACCCATTGTGACAGCTTCTGTAAGATAGACATTAAAAACGGTTGTATCATTACACATGTTAATAATTTTATACTTTGAAAAACAGCATCAATCTAACTGTTGACCCAACAACCTCCTTCTCATCAACTATTTCATTGACTTCCGCACCGCCAGAACCTGTAACGTATGTCACAACTTTTGTTAGCTGAGTAATATGTTCCATCGATTCAACTTGGTAACATGTACAGTTGATACCTGATTCACCTGCTTTGTCTGTCAAACCACATTCCATTTTTTGAGTCATTGTGACACCTTCTGTAACATAGACATTAAAAACTGTTTAAAACGCAGACAATTATCTAACATTTTTGTATTGGCATTTTAAGAACTGTATTCAAACCCGACTCTCCCGGATCTGTTGGTTCTGGTTGTGTAAGGCCAAAGCTAAACGTTGGCGCATCGTTGCCATCTGGTGTTGACATATATGGAAATATCCAGGTCATTCCTGCAAATGTTTAACCAAATATAATTTATTGACCGTTTTGTGTATTCTAAACATATATAGTTTTTCTTTTTCATGACCTATACCTGTTACACCTTGTTGGTCCTCCAGAACACCTTCCATTTTTTGACCCATTGTGACAGCTTCTGTAAGATAGACATTAAAAACGGTTGTATCATTACACATGTTAATAATTTTATACTTTGAAAAACAGCATCAATCTAACCTGTTGACCCAACAACCTCCTTCTCATCAACTATTTCATTGACTTCCGCACCGCCAGAACCTGTAACGTATGTCACAACTTTTGTTAGCTGAGTAATATGTTCCATCGATTCAACATTGGTAACATGTAGAGTTGATACCTGATTCACCTGCTTTGTCTGTCAAACCACATTCCATTTTTTGAGTCATTGTGACACCTTCTGTAACATAGACATTAAAAACTGTTTAAAACGCAGAGAATTATCTAACATTTTTGTATTGGCATTTTAAGAACTGTATTCAAACCCGACTCTCCCGGATCTGTTGGTTCTGGTTGTGTAAGGCCAAAGCTAAACGTTGGCGCATCGTTGCCATCTGGTGTTGACATATATGGAAATATCCAGGTCATTCCTGCAAATGTTTAACCAAATATAATTTATTGACCGTTTTGTGTATTCTAAACATATATAGTTTTTCTTTTTCATCGTACCTGCTTCTTTTTGTTTCCCTGCTTCACCAACCTGCTTGCCCCTATCACTCGATTCTGCCGTATGCACCTGTACTCCTGTACGACAATTCCGTATCCGCCCACATTACATAATTGCTTTACTATCGACACAATCAAATGACTTTACAATACCTGTTTCAGGTTGTTGCCCCTGTTCATCATTTCCCTCTGACTGAACTGTATTTGTTGTAGCGTTTGCGTTTGTTACGTACCCTGCTTCACATTATCAACATACCTTATAACACAATCATATCATATGAGCTATACATGTACCTATAAATTTTACAATATCATACCTGACTCATTATTGCTGAGCGTGGTCACCTCTGCTTCACCTGTTTTATCCTCTTCCATTTGTTCGTCTGCTTTTGTGTCTCCAATGTTCACACTTGATTCAACTTTCCTCTCGTCTGCAGCGTCTTCTGGCGTTATAGCGCCGCCTTAAGATATCGTAACATACGTCACCATACAACAATCTTAACGCAATTCTATATATTAGCAATTTTATACTATTCCACTGCATACCTGTTGGTTCGCTTTGCGTTGAAGCCAATGTTTGTGTGATCACCACTTCGTGTAATATCTCACTTGTTGGCGCATCCGTTTCTGAAACAACAATATTATCCCGTGTATAAAGTTAATTCACATTTCATATGTAATCAATTTTCAAAATTTTGGTTACGTGATTTACATGTTTATTAACAAGAATCCAGTTTTTACCTAATTGTTCGCTTTGTGTTGCTGCCAACGTTTGTGTGCTCAGCAATTCCTCTTCATTGTCATTTGGTACCACATTGTCTGACACATTTGCAACAACTTGTCGGCCGGCATCGACATCTGCATAACCACATAACATTACAATCAACACCTTGACTTATCTGAATACTATGCGTATGTAACAGCACATACCGTTGCTACTCTGCTTACCTTCTTGTTGTAGGTCCCCTGAATGTCCTGCTACATGCTGCTCATGTTTCCCCTCTTCACTAACCTCAGCAAATTTGCTGGTTAAATTCTTGGCCAGATCTTCATTTCCTGTTAACAGATGTTAAAGACATAACTAGTCAAACACAATGTTATTAACGATTGGAATGTGCGTAGTGTTTTTTTTACCTTGACTTTTGAAAATCTCCTTCCCTTCTGTTTCTACCACACCTGTTGTTTGTCCGTCATTTTTTTGCTTTTCACTGTCATGCAGAATCTTTCTGTATTGGCTTACTATTGGGCTTTCAAATGCCCCCCCCCCTCGTCCACCGCGCCATCGCCGTTTTTCTTTTTTGAGCACGTAACTGGCGACTTGTTCAGCGGTGATTCACCCAAACTAACACCATCATCCTCATCTTGTTGTTTCTGGTTGCTTGGTCCAGCCTTCTCTGCTGATGTAACATACAACCGTAACATACATATATTCAATGTTGGGAATTAATGTATTTAAACTTTACCAAAATATATATTCCTCATAAACATCAAACTTACCTGCATCCAAGGTGCTGCATTTACTTAATGCTGCTAAAACACAGGAGATTTCTCCACCTGCTTTTACACACGCAACAGCTTCGGCCTCATTCGCCTTCACTATGTCTTTAATGAAAGCATCATACCTAGACTTGACAGCCACAACTTCTTCTCTACCTGGATACTCCTCATCTAACTTGCAGATGACCGATTCAACCTTCTTTTTCGTTCTAATCAAAACATCTACTAGATCCCCGACACTTGCTACCCTTTCCTGTTTTTGATATTCGTTACCTGTTAGTATAATATTTATATGTAATACACGAAACGTACATAGCTAATACACAACATGTTACAAACCTTGATACTTGGTTCCTCTAATCCAACCTTCAAACCCTCGTACGAAGTCAACGGTTTCTTAGGACCCCTACCGAAACCGCCTCCTTTTATTTCAATCCTTTCTCGTTCTCTTAACCTTTGGAATGTCCAAAAACTCATAGGAAGCATTGACGAATCAATATCTATACCTTTGCATTTAAAACTATCCACGTATAACAGCTGCAAAATAAATGTTGTAAACAAGTAAAGAAACTCTGTTAATACTACACTATGTCACTATGTAACATACGTTAAAAATAATTTACCGTCAACAAGGTCAATGGGCCTGTAAAAGGTGGATCCAAACTGTCTCGTCTCCAACCATTTTTACAACTCCTTAGAACCTCCACTACTAACTCACACCAGTCCAGCCCGCCAAAATCCAAGTCATCCGTCAGATAGTCCAGTATATTGTCCTTCAAACTCCCTTGTTTGTGGCAGTCAACCATGATCGTATAGAAGCACATCATAAAATCCATACGAAAATTAAAATCATCCTCACCATTGGACTCTTTCTCAATCATATCAACCATTTGCTTTGGAGATATAAATCTGCTCGGCGGGTACCTCTTCTTCCAGTTAGATATCCCTTCATCATGCGCGTCCCTACACTCCAGCGCATTGAAAGACACCCCTCCAATTGGAATACCGAGTATCTTGTGCACAACCTCAGCATCAATGGCAATTGTCACAGACGGCAAGGTCAACTCCAAACTATCCGGGTCAAAGTTATCAACAACATAATGCCCTAACTTCGCTGGTATCCCATCCATTTTCAGACTAAGCAGGCGGCCGAACCCCATTTCCTTCACTGCTAGGCGTTGTTCGTCACTTAGTATTTGTATGCACCTTGTAAACTGTGTTGGTGATGATCTAGTACGTATTCCCAGCCACTCGTTCAACTTTGATCTTTTGCGCTTCTTACGAGACTCTACATCAGCGTTCAACATTCTCTCCGCCCTCTTACGTTTATTTGGCTTTGTTGGTTCGACTTTTCTGCCCCTTGGTTTTTCAGATGATATCTCTATCGCACGTGCTTTTGATCGGGTTATCCTAACCGGCGAGCTTGATGACACATCATACACAGGTACGGCTTGTTTACCTGTTACACATGTAACTATTAAAAGTTCCTACATATTTACTACAAATAGCATTGTATAGCATTGTAAATCACATTTTTATTATGTACTGTAAAACCAACCTTTCTTTGCTCTGGTTTGAACTGCTTCACATGCTAGTTTTTTTCCTGCTTTTGCAAAACATATATTCAGGGTACAGGAACACCATATTGCTAAACTAGAACATCTAAAACTCATTTACACACGTAACAGGAAAAGTATCCAAAAAACATTTAATACAAACCTTTATTTTTAGCCGCTTGTCGAAGACGTCTGTTACAAAAGAAGGAAGGCCTCTCGGCTGCACACATAAGACACCAATTACCCAAGTAAACCTTAGCATTATACATAACATATTGTGACAATGTATTCTTAATATCGACCCTTACCCTTATGCGCCTTCACGCTCGACTCATCATCATCACTCTTTTCTGCACCAGAAAAGTCCGCATCACTATCAGCCGACGCTTGAATGGATGTTTCTCCTTCCTCGTCATCATCTGAAGCTTTCGCTCTAGATGGCCCCGGATCAGCATCCTGACAATCTTTCACGACTCTTTTACACAGCCTCTTTAAATTGACAAGCGGTGTGTCTGAATCATAATCTACCATCACAACATTTATATATAAAACATTCTCAGCCAACATTCTCATTTATAAAACTAAAAATACAACCACATCACACTATAATTACAGTTCTATAATCTATAAAGGAAAATATCCTAATTACTATCCATAATGTATGTAACACCTACCTAGTTGACGTTTTGCTTCTTCATGGCCACTAGTTGATCTGCTCTTGTGCTTAACATGCCTTTTTGATGTGGTATCATCAGACAAAATGACAACTTTTCTTTTCCTCCTGTTTCAAACAAAGTATATACGTATTCAACTTTTAATTTTGCGATTATTGTGTCACAATCATAACATACCATGTCATTCTACAGTGAATAAAAAACAAATCCCAAAACCCCCAATTCAGAAGATATCTACTGTTCCAAATTCAAAAACCTCCAAACTCAAGGATTTTTTACACCCAACTCGAGAACCCCCAAATGTTTTATAGAAAATAATAATGGTTGTAATGCTAAATAAAAACATTAAACACCTACCTTTTTGAATTTTTCTTCGAACCAAACCGTCGTTTAAACGAAGATATGCTCCACATGAACGATCTCATTCTTTCGTTGATGTGTAACCACTGACGATTGTTCGTTGTTTCTTCAAAGAATGTTGCTTTGTAATGAAAATACACTGTTTGTATGATGCTTTACAAGAGAGAACAGGGGTCGATAATTTGAATTTGTGATGTTTGTATAAGCAATAAGAGAGAGGGAGATGTTATTGATAGAGAGAGGGAATGATAAGACGTCTTCTGATCTTGCATGCAGTAACCAACACATAGCCAAAGCCAAATTACTCAACTACCCTTCCTCATACCTCTCTCCTAATTTAATGTCCTTTCTTGTATTATAATATTTAGATTCAATCTACACCCTCCATCTTGTTTGATCAAGGGCTCACATTGAGTTTGCAAAGTTTTTCTCAACTTTTTGTGGTTTCCATTTTAACCATCCCCTATATATATGTAGTTAGTGGATTCTTACATGTAATAGTAGATTCAAAACCATATACACTATCACCATCAAAATATTAGCACCGCCTATCAAACCATCAATGTTTTAGTTATGACCAAAATGCCTTCTGCTTCATCATACTTGAAATTACACCAGTCACCCAGTTTCAAACCTTTGGATTTTATAAAGTTTATCCATCCCGTAACCAGAAATCTATGAAGTGAAAATATAAAGAGCATTAATTATATAATTTAAGTTAAATGAAAATCTAATTGTTAAAATTTAACTAATACCTTTTTGAATTCTTATACTTTTCAACATAAACTTTACACTTAGTTACTTCACACACCATTCACTTTAATCAACATCTTACGTCGGCACGTAAGCTTAGCTAACCTAGCCATTGCAGCAAGAACACGCTGAAAAGTTGATGTAAGTTTGAAACATTAGTACTTAATTAAGTTCAGGAAGTTATGAAAAATACAAAACATAAAGTGACATATAACTTACATAACGTTTAGTAATCACAACATCATACTCATAAACTCCGGAAGTAACATTCACATCCACATCGCATCCACCTCCCTCACTGACTTAAGAAGTATTCATATACCAAAAACCATAACAATGACTGTTGAGAAACGTTTGGAACCTCAACTGAAAAATAAATGCTTGTTACAAATGACTTTGAATTAATACCTCTTCGGAATTATCATCCACATTCTCATTTCCAGCAACCAACTCTCCAATTATAACCGGATCATCACAACTCTTTGCTACAGTGTAAACATGGTAGTCATGTGTGCGATTGTAATCGGAAACCTCAATCCGGAAAGCCAGCTTCTTTTCAACCATGTGAGACAACTCATGCGGCAAAGTTTCCATATCATTCGCCTTCAACTGTCTTTCTCTAATAGCACTTGCAGCTGATCCAATGATCTTCATCACATCTCTATCAAACATCACAAAAAATACGCTACCAGTTCATCCTGGACTTTGACTTGCACCTTGAACCTAAAACATATAGAGGCAAAGTTTATCTAAAAAACTTGTACCAAATGGCCAAAGTGGAAACAAACAAAGTGTAAATAATCATCTTTGCTTACTTTGTGGTAATGTATGTACATTCACACTGGCATTTTGGACAAAGAAAAGCAATAACGGGCAATTTGAGAATTGCTTCAGACACATCTTCAGCATGTTGTTCTGATTTACTTAAACTTTCTTGAAACACTTCTGCTATGATTCGTGTCGGGTTCTCTAGGGGATCCTGTATGGTGGTATCGGTTTTCTTAGTGTGGTGTTGTAAGGGGCGGGTTTACATGCATATGAGGGGGTACATAGGCACCCTCTCAACTCTAACTCAATGAAACTCCGTTTAGTTTGACAAAAAAATTAAAGAAATATGAAAGGAACCTTTGTATATTTAAGTGGGCACCTTAATGAAAAAGAAACAAGGGGATTAAATGAGAAAGAAGAAGAGCCATGTAGAGAAAACAAGTGTAGGGGATATAAAAAAGGAAGAAGATGAAGTCCAAGTTGGTTGAAAAGAAAGTGCGAAAGAAGAGGGTAGATGATGACAACAAATTACCATGTTCCTTTCTTTTTAAACTTGTGATTTTAGTTCAAGTTGACTACTCTCACCATAGAAAATCATAGGTCTACAACTCCTATGGTACAAAATTTCATAAGGGAACATACCTATATACTTGAATACCATCAATCAGACACAATCAACACTAGTACGCTATTCGGTTGTGAAGGTTTGTGGAATCGATAGTTTGATATTTGAACCGATTGTTAACTTCCATTGTTAATTCATTTAATTGTGTAACTATGTATGTGTATTTTAATAATCATGAACCATGATTAAATTATGAAATTTAAAAATAATGATTTAAACCTATAAAATAGTTTAAACTGTCAAACCGGTTGGTTTGCTTTGTTGTTCCACAAAGTGTAATTGGCGTTTATGTTGAGAATTTTCGTTAACATCGACCAAAATAAACAGTTGACACCCATCTACTATAATCTACTATCTACTATAATATATAAATAAAAGCACTTGTAGGACACTTGACACTCTCTCAAAGCTTCTTATTATATTTTCCCGCCTACTTCCTTTACAAGTTTATTTTTTCTTTTCCTAATTTTTCTCACAAACCCTAACAAAAAAATTTATTCTCCCTCTTATTAAACCTTTTTATCCCTTCATTCTTCCCCCAAATCTTCCATTTGACCTTACGCTATTTCTCTTTCCCATTCAACATGAAAGAAAACCGGGGTACTAGCATCTTTAGGGCTTATTTTTATTTTGTTTTCTCGCTCAGTTGAACAAATATTAATATGGTAACACATTGTGCTTCGTTTACTACCATATCCCAAATTGCTACACACACTACTTTCTTTTCTGGTGATCACTTACAAACCCTAACAAAAATCAATTCTCTCTCAATCGGGCGCTTCCAAGATTTAAGATCCTCCAACATGCGAACTTAATCTCCTCATCACAGTTTAGTCTTCTTTTAGTAATATAGATAGATGAAGTTTAACGACCAATTTTTAATGTGGCATTTTTATGGCACATAAAGATGTACATTAAGCGGTCTTCTCCAATTTATGATGTAGTAGTGTCACTTCTCATTTAGATAAGTATGTAAAATCAATAAATATGTTTAAACCTTTATTAAATATCTCATTTTAAAGCTACCCCTGTATAACACGGGCTCTAACCTATGTTCATATATACAAAATCAGATATTGTAACTTTACCCTTCAATTTTCACTTTAATCTCCTATCTTACTTCCTTTTATTGAACAACCATCCGTCTTATATTTTTTCACTATTATGTCTCTAAACAATATAACTTAAAACCAACTCTAATAACAAGTTTTGCAATTTTGAATTGACATTTTAACTATATCCTTTGATAATTTTATAAATTTTTACAATTATACAAATGTACATCATATGACATAACACATCACCTAGGAAACAGAACAAAATTTTGGGATCAATAATAAGCGAGTCGGTTAAATATGTATGTGGGACACTGAACTAGAATCATCGGCGTTATGGTTATTCAGTAACCTTCGTGTCATGTTATTAAGTTCCATGGTATTTTCATCTATAAAAGGGGGTTAGAGGGGGCAGGTAAAGGTTCATCATTTGTTGTTAACATTTTTAGTGCTGTTGACATGGATGGTCTTAAAGATGGGGATTCTTGGGTGCAAAGAAGTCCTATGTGTACCACTTTCATGGCCTCTTTCTGGAATTTCTTGTTGGGATGAATATACATCAATAGGTTTGGATCAAATATTTCCTCCACTCTACGTTGCTTGAAATGTTTCCATGCCTGTATATCCACAAATAACACATGAGAATTAAAATTAGGAGGGTAATGTCGCATATCAAAGCGAGTAATCTTTTTATAGATCGAAATAACACTGGGTTGGGGTTAAGTAAAACCCATAATCACCTTTTGCAATTAGAAAATAATTCAATGATAAGTAAACATGTTGTAATTGATGGCTATAACTAGGCATGCATACAAACATAAATGGGGCCTTGTTCGTGTTAGTTCGTTAAGAAATGAATATTTTTGTATTCATTTATGTTAGTTCGTTAATATTCTATATGAACATAAACAAGCATAGATGAATGAACATAAATGGGAAAATGAAAGTGTTTGTGCGTTTGTTAGTTGATTACCCAATGTGTAGTTCTAAAATTTGATTTGGCTAATACATAATGTACTCATTAGAATTAAGACTAAACAAATAAATACATCAAAGTGAATATGTAACAAAATTAAACGCGCATAAATGAACAAATGGATCACTTGCTCATGTTCATTCGTCCATCAGTTTAATTAAAAGAAAAAAAAACAATTTCATGTTAAACGAACTGCCCACCAAACAGTTTCCTAAACGTTTAGGCCTAGCTAGATTAATGGATATTTGCTATAAAATGCGGAAAGTGGGCTAGATTTATGGAGTGAGGTGAAGTTTTTATACTTACTGTAGACACTAAGCTGTCGGTATGTTCTATACTTTTGCTTATGTTGTTTGCCACTCCAGTAACCACTTCCAAAAGTAACACACCAAAGCTATAAACATCTGCCTTTTCAGTCAACTGACCATGAGCTAGGTACTCTGGAGCCATATATCCTCTTGAGGATCAAAAGATAAACAGATTAGCTACTAGTTCAGAACTTTTATGACAAGAAGTTAAGGCACTTACAGTGTTCCTGCAATGGAGGTGCTAATGTGGCTCTTATCAACCGGAAAGGATCTGGCTAACCCAAAATCAGCTATTTTGGGACGAAACCTCAAGTCTAATAAGATATTAGAAGCTTTAATATCCCTGTGAATAATCCGCGTTATGGTATTTTCATGAAGGTAAACTAGGCCTTCTGCTATACCAATTATAATCTTGAATCTCTTCTCCCAGTTTAAGTCCCTGCCTTTAGTTTCATCTGTAACAAGTTCATTGTTTCATAATTACACCTAAATTCTTAGATTAATGATTTCGGTCATTAGTGTTGGGAAATATGTTCAAGAATAGAAAATGTTTTTGAGTCTCAAAAGTTTTAAAGGAAAGAAAACACGCAAAGTTCAGTTGTAAGTGGAAAGTTTATGTGGTACTCTTTCACACAAACGCTAGGACTATAAATGATTGGCTAATGTGTCATTTTGACAGTGTGCAAATTGTTTTAAGGACTTAAAGTAATAACCGGAAAAAGTAACTAGTTCCCGCATTGAGGGTAACTGAACTTACCAAAAATGAAGAGGTCCAAACTCATGTTGGGTAGATATTCATATACAAGAATGCTTTCAGGCCCTGAACAGCTGCATCCTAATAGTCTGACTAGATTTTTATGTTCAACACTGCTAATCATGTTCACTTCATTATAGAAATCTGTTGCTCTGAATTTGTTGTTGAAGAAAAGCCTTTTCACAGCTATTTCTCTTCCATCTGAAAGATTACCCTGAGAGGAATTTATATAAAGGGGTCTAATATGAAATCAAAATCTTTATAGACTAAAGATGCAAAATAACCCAACCTAGTATGAACCTAAAAATTCCGATCCTTTAGGCATAATTAGACCTAAGAAATGCAAATTAGGAATGGAAACTAGCCGAAACGAGCATGTGAGTAAATATCGAGCTCAACACATGCGTTAATTTATACGGTCAACATTGACTCATTTATAACTAACCAAGCTTGGGAGGCTATATGAATGGTCGGCCTCAGTCCCGTTTATTAAATGAGCTTAAATTTAGGCTCAAGCAAACCTCCAATCTAACTTCCAATGAACCGATCTTAAATAGTTCACAAATAAATGGTTTGTTCACAAACCTAGACCCCATGAGGGTATGTCCTAAGGCCCGTTTGCTTATGTCCAATACGTAAAACGGTTCTTTTCCTTGTAATATATATTTGAATTTCTGTCTTCATATTTTTAAAATTACATCTGTATATTCTATATGGGTTACAAAACTCATTTGATGTAAATATACCAAAAAAATATATATTTTTTTGCTCTATTCATAGTTTATTATTAAAAAGTTTTATTCAAAAACTTATAATCTATTTCTAGTCTATTTCTTTTGCGACCAGTTTAAGGACCCAAGTTTTGATTGGTCTCACTTTAAGGCTGGTTCTTCGAAGCCCAAATAAGGTAGGTCTAAATCGGGAAGCCCAACCTTTAATAATCTTTCCAATCTGTTTAATCATTCTTTTTGGCCTGCTTTAAATAAAAGGTCTCGCATTGAGCATGATCATTTGGTTTAGATGAGATAGTTAGGGTGGATGGGGTGGTCATCACCCCATCACACTTATCACACTATCACACTCAATCATCTTGTGCTATCTCATTTCATCACATTCTATCACATTTCATCACTAAACTCATGTGGTGGTGTTCACAATTATTACTAAAACCATCACACCCAATCACCTTGTGACACCTCATTCCATCATACCCATCACTATTTTTTAATTAAAAAAAAACAAAGAGAAAGTGGGTTTTGGTGGGACCATGGACTGCTTTTTCTCCTGATTTAGTGGGACCACCAGCTTTTTCTCCTGTGATACATCGTGATGCATATCACGCTTCTTCATTCTCATGCCCGCGATAATTTTGATGGGGCGGTGTTCGTGATGGTCACGGCCATCACAGTTGGTCCATCACAGACCGCCCTGAGTGCCCTAACAAGCCTAATACAACTCCCTTGCAGTGTGATCCGATCACTCATTGTTTAAAACATGTTAAGCTGGCGGACCCGCTTCTTGCTCCAAACGCGGAATCGCTAGAGCTTAATACCGAAAACACTATGGCCGACAATCTAAATCATCGGTGATTCCTCCCAAGTCCGGTCCTAAAGTTGGTGTAGGGGGTTCTAAAGGTACAGGAATTTCGGTCTTTACTAAAAGCGTCCGAAAGAAAAAATTAGTTTCAATCCTAAGTGTTTGTAGTTTGTTTCTTGGTGTTTTCGTGGTGTATCTAGCTTCTTGCTAGTTTCTTGGTGGAATAAAAGTTTTTTTTCCGTTCAAAAAAATTAAACAAAAAAATTATACCTTGTATACAGTTCCAAATCCTCCTTGTCCTAGCTTATTGGATTCATCCCAATTTCCAGTAGCTTTTTCAATAGTGGAGTATTTGAAGTTCAAGCTAATGTCATTAAGTATCTTGGCCATTTCCTCAGCATCATAAGAACCTGAAAACATTAATCCAATCATTAGTTTGTTTGTTTCGCGGGTTCTAAATCAAGAGCAATATTGTAGTACCGCTTCTCTTGCGCAGTATATATCTGCGTTTCTTGATATATAAGATGATCACCAAAGCAACCGCGACAACCACCAAAGCGCTAAAAATAGAAACTACGATAGCTATTATCCTCCCTGCAAAAAACCGTCGGGCATCAGACATGTAGTATGCTTGTACCTTGCTAAGTTATGTGACCTCAACACATCATAAATGAGTTTACTGGAAAATGTTTTCTAGTTACATAACAACCCCACACCCCCCCCCCCCCCTTTTTCATTTTACCACTTCTAATCAGGGGCGGACCTAGCTTGAAGCTAGGTGTAACGTCCGTTGCTACTCAACTTCGCGCGCTTAGTGGAAAATTTGTGTTTTTTTTTACGATATTTGGAAAACGTTACCACTAAAATAAAAAAAATGAAAAACGTTACTACTGAAATTAATTTCTAGATCCGTCAGTGCTTCTAATTCTATAGATTGATTCAAAATAATAATCAATCATTACCTCTATTGTTGCTAGATCTGCTTGTGGCTGGTATAGGATTGAGAAAATTGGTATCCGAATACCTCATAAAACACCCTGCATTCAACACACGACCCTCAGACCACGGCGAACATTTCGTTATCGATCCTGACGCATTCTCCAAACACGCCCTACAAGAACTCGGGCTCAAAGTCTTCCAACATTGCGCCAACACATAAACCGAATCATTACTACCCAACACCAACATTTCTTCCCTAGCAAAATAATCAACATTTTGTAATGCACCCGCGACAGCATTGCCCACTGCCTGCCTTATCGACTCTTGGAACAACACACCCTTCCTTGTCATATTCCCACAAACCATAGTATCATTCGGGCTCGTATAGTCCTCAAAAAAGCTATAGTTTTGAAGTCGCATAAAGCACCCGTCAAGATAAATACGGCCCCCACTATGCGGGTAACAACTAGGAAAATAAGTACGAATTTGGGCATAACATAATATGCAATCTTGTGAAGAGAGATCAGCATAGCATTGAGTGAGTAGATAGTTCTTGTTAGGCCCATTACCAATAGCTGCTGTTGAGATATGTGAACTTTGCATTTCAGTAATAGTTATTTCTGTTGCGCGAACATAGTTCGCGACGAATAGCGTACTGTTGTTGTGATAGCCTTCATCACATATCATTTCGATGATTTCGGTTCGGGCATCCCCTTTGGATTTAGACACTAGTAATGATATTATGATGTAAGTGATGCAAATCAAACATGTATGTGTTGTTGATTTCTTCATCTTGTGGTGCATAGTTAGACTACACTGGTTGTGTTGGTGTAGCTGAAAAATGTAAAATGACATATGAAACACTAAATATTAATCAAACATGAAATTATTTTTAAAAATGTGATTCCTATTATTCTCAAAAGATTAAAAGCTGTGTTCATACACTATTTTGAGCAACAATATTCTAGAAAGATAAAAGTGGAAAAATCATTTTCAAATTTCAACTACTTTATCATCATTTAATAGGCAAAATATATATAAAAATTTAATTGTACTATTACGTTTGTATCATTAGTGACATAATTTAATCTAATAAAATAAATAAATAAATAAATAAATAACATTTTTATAATAATCATAGCTATTACATAAGTTCAATCCAATATTGTAATAAAAGTGGCAAAAAAAATAACAAGATGAAAAGAACAATCAATGGGAATTACATGAAATGATATTTATAAGAATCATATTTATCCTGTAAGATGAATCGACATAAAAATACCAAAATAAATATTATAATCATATTTCATCTTAATTAAGATTAAAATACATAATGTTTTTAGTTTCAGTTAACCAAAGTTATTGAAACCGAACTGGCAGTCGAAAAACTTGTATAGGAACCGGTCACTAACACCGGTTCGTTTGACATGGGTTGAATAGACACGGGTTTAACCGGTTGAGGTAATTTTTTTATCTATTTTAAAAAGTAATTTTTTTATACTATAAAATTTAGACTTTGAAACATCTCATACTGTCATACACATAGAAAAGTGTACTAATCTAGAAATATTTGAATTTTGATACAATAGAATTTCCGATAGTTAAATTAAATATTCTCAACCACAAAAAACCTTTTCACCGTTTGATTAGAAAAAAACAAAGCAAAACAAAATTAATACACAACTAATATTATTAATATATTCTTTGTCTAGAAATTATGCAATGATCAAATTAAAATCAGGAAGCATTACACCGTGCACATCCAGTCGTCTACAGATATTCAAAGTTGTGGGCCAATGAGAATTAATACAAAATTCCAAAAGTTTAAATGTTTATTTATGCTTATCTTTATTTATTAGTGTTTATCTCTAAGGTTGTTAGGTTTTAGTATAAACTAGAATTTATGGGTTTATTGTTTTTTGATTGAGTTTTGATTAATAAGAACTTTGTTCTTTAACCTTTTGGTTCCTTTTGAGACTTTGGTTAATTAATTGTTCGTGAGCCATTTGATTGCACGAAACTGCATCAGTAAGACTTGTCGTCAATTAGAAAAACTAAAGGATAATGGCAAAAAGATGAAAACCATAGCAAGATTGTATAATCTGTTATTTACGAATTTCTCATGCAAAACGATCAAACACGAGAAAACATGACTAGACAATCAACACATGTGAAGCTACTTAAATATAGTTTTTAAAAGACATAGTTTTGCCATTTCAAAAGGCTAACTATTTAACTTGTTGTCCATCTGCCTTTTATTTTGATGTATTAAACGCTTTGATCTACATCAATTCCGTTGTGGTAATCAAACTAATTTTTTGCGTTTGAACAACTCGATGATCAAACAGAAGCAAATCAAATTCGTTATGCCGTTTAGATCACATAATAAGTTCAAACAGAATTCGTTATCTCTGTCAATAACGATTTATGATTCTCATATAATCAGTAGCACATAGTTGATGATCATCAGTAAAAAGACAATTGAATCTAACTAATAACTCGACAAGTTCAACACCGTAATCCTGCGAAAAATAAAAATAAAAATTGTTGTACATACCTTCTGGATACATTTGAATTATGAAATTAAGGTTGATCGAGAGATAGAAGTGTAGTAGTTTTATTTCTTCTTCAGCTAGCCATTGTTTGGGTTAACACTTAGTATAAAACAGAAAAGAATATATGACAGCTTTATAATATATATACAGAGTTCAAACTGCAATTTGCCTCGACAGAAAGAGAAAATATATTTGTTATATGTTTCTTTTTTCAAAGCTTTATGAAGAAAAAATATTTTGCTTTTACATGAGTAATGGATTTACACAAATCTTAAAAATAATCAAGTTCCTCACACTAGAAAAAAATTTCGGACATATTGGGTTGATGTGAATGGTTTGGTTATAACACGCGTGTAGTCTAATGTAAACAATAAAATAAAGTTGTGATATGCCCAAAATAATACGACTTGTATTTTACATCGATATCATAAAGTTAATATTGTTATCGGCAGCGATGTTGTTCAATCAATATCGGTTTGGTTCGTTATGGTACCAGTACTCAGTGTACCAAAAATATTGTACATGGCATATGTTACGATATCCGAATAAATACTTTATTTTAAATAAGACATTTTTCAATAAAATAAATATCATAATTTTAACAAAGAAAATTATAAAAACAACCATGTCTTTAGTTTTTCTTTAAGTCAATGAACACAAATCATCAGCAGCAAAATCAAATTATACATTGTTTCTCTTTTTCACTCATAACCACTTTCAAAAATATTAAAAAAATATAGAGAATGAACATTGTCACCTTCAAATTTACTGATGAATAATAATATTTTCTCTCTCCTCTATTCACAACTACTAATAACCACTCTATATAATATAAAGAACTCACTCACATAATAAGGAGGTGCGAATGTGAATGCTCTAAACATAAAGTACAATTTGTAAATCCATCGTGGGGTGTGGAGGGTTTTGATCCTTTTGTTCCGGGAGGAATAGCATCTCATCATATTGCGGCAGGGGCTTTGGGCATGTTAGCAGGTCTATTCCATCTTAGCCGAGAAAAAGACCCCCTTGCATCAGCATCAAATCACTCCACATGGATAAGAGCGAGCGAGGTCAGGAAGAGCTACGCTCTCAAGTCCCAATCAATACTGAAATGAACATTATGGCTAACTCTCACAATACTATTTGGTCATCACCAAGATAAGTAATTCAAAAACTTGGATTTACGACCCACGATACCCAATACATGGTATTTATAATCTAACCTATCATGTTAGAGTTAAACTAGGATTGTTTAGATAATTATTCTAAAGACATCCAAACCTAACACTTCTAGGATGATAGATAATCTAGGACATGATAATTACTCCTACTAATTAAATCTAACACATTTAATCATTTATAGTTATCCGGTCCTCAAACCCTCCCTAAACCTTAGCATGCTTACGTCGGTTTTATTATTCGGAATTCCCAACATGCTCTACTTCCGGATGGTGAAGATTATGCGTGAGATGAACCAAACACATTCTTTCCCGTCCTCACTGTGTTTATCCTTATGATGAAACAAACACATTGTTAATGTTGTTGGAATTAATTGACGGATAAGAGGAGGCTTAGATTATCTTTGTCAAATTGTTGATTGTGTGGTGAATTTTTAGATTCTATCTTGTAATTGTTGGAAAACTCACGGGTGCCCACCAATTACTTGACAACTAGTGAGATCAACTAAAATACAAGATGAATGATTTCTACTTATTTGATGACCTTCAATAGTTCATCAAATTGGACTCACCCCACCTCAATCAAGGTCATCAAATAAATAGAAATCATTTTATCTTATCTAATTTGTTTATACAAAATGAAACCATTAACATGTGATAGTTCTATTTTTATGTAATAACGCTTTTATTTTTCATCTAGCTTTTCTTATTTTATATAAATAAAAAATACTTTACAATACATGAATTAGTTTATCTTAAGATAATTTTAATTAAAAAAAGTTAAAATAAAAAGTTGGTCATACGCATACAATTCGTCAAATTTCCCACCAACTTTCACTATTTAAAGGTAAGTTACTCAATTTATTCTAATGAAAAGTAACATTTAATTGCCCTTTATCTTTATTTATTTAAAGTGTTACTTTATCATACGCATTATCCCTTAAAAAATTGGTAATTGAAGAAAAATGAATATATGCGTATGACCCACTTTTATATGCGGTTACGCAATTATATCCAACACCACAGGTGTGTGGTGTGGTGTGGTGGATGGTCCAAGACTTTGACGTCTTTACTATCAGTCGGTCAATAATGTAGAAAACTTATAATGTTATGTTGTTAATATTTAAACACGAAATGTATTGTGTTTTTTCCAAAAATAAATAGGGTGTTGCTAAATGCACTCCCTTTTTATTTATTTTTACTGGTTGCACTCCCCCCCTATAGTTTTTAAATAAATACAATCAAACCTTTATTTTCAAATGTTTTTATATTTTCAATAGAACCTTTATTTTCAAATGTTTTTAAATAACGTTTTAAAGGCTCGTAAGAAAATCCCAACCTTTTCTTTTTGTTAATCGTAAGTAAGATAATAAAACAAAAATTGAAATCTAATATCTTGTGATTTTCTAGATTTTCCATTTCACAAATTTAATTACTGTAGCAAAACTTTTGTCACCATTTGAATCAAAAGCTCACATATTCTTTTTCTTGAATATATTTATTTTCTCTTATCCAATTGATACGATTTTTAAAAGTAAAACAAAAGTTAAAAGCTCAGATATTCTCTTTCTTGAATCTATTTGTTTTTTACGAATTAAATGACTATAAATATCAATTATTTATGTATAGAGCTAAAAATAAGGATTTTTATAAGGGTAGAATTTGACATTTTCAAAACTATCTGTTTTAGAAAGGGAGTGTAAGTAGTAAAAAGTGGGGGTGCATTTAGCCTACCCCAAATAAATAATACAAAATAAATATGTTTTTCACCAACACCACTATAGGTAAAAACTTAGCTACCTAGAAATATAATATTACATTAATCTTTCTAGATTATGTGGCAAAACACTTTCAATATGCATCTCACATGTTTGAAGTTCAAGTTTTCTTTTTTCTTTTTCTTTTTTTATTTATAATCTACAAAAGAAAAGAAATGTATGTTATTTATCCGAAACGGTTTCACTACAAGATCGATTAAACCGCCTATCGTTAAACTAGACCAAATTAAACGACAAATCGTTAAAACCAAACCGTTTGAATCTCAAACTGGACAACTTTACGGTCAGTTTAACGGTCAATAAACACCCAAAGTATAATCCAACAAAGGATGTATAACCCAAGCCAATCCTAACACGAATCAAGTTAATCTAAACTATTATATATAATAAAAGAAATTACTAGAATACAATAAAATAATAATATTTGTGCATTATGAATCTCAAAAAAACAAGGTGACTACCCTTTTGACAAATCTTTGAACAAAACTAATGTGAACAAATGTAAACAAATCAAAATTTAAAACAAATTAAAAATAATAAAATAAAACTGGGAATTTCCTTCTTCATTAGACAAGATCTCATGGTTGCCTTCCTAATGACCATGGATGAATGATTTAAAACTAATTAATTACCTAGGGAAGAAATGACTATGTTCAACTGTTGCAATTGAACAAGAGTTATCAGTGTTAAAATACTGATATAACTTGTGTGTTATCTCATTGAGTTCCATGGCATCCTCATCCATAAAAGGAGGGTTAGAAGGGGGTGGTAATGGCTCATCATCTTTTGCTAACATTTTTAGTACGGTTGACATGGATGGTCTTAACGACGGATCTTCTTGAGTGCAAAGAAGTCCTACTTGTATCGCTTTTATCGCCTCTTTTTGGTAATTGTTGTTACGATATAGATGCATCATTAAGTTCGGGTCGAAGATTTCTTCTACCTTATTTTGCTGGAAATGATTCCATGCCTGTTTTATTAGTAAATAACGCGAAATGATTAGTATTATCATACATGTTTTGTTCATGTCACTTCCTAACAAAAACTTGGTGAAAAAATATTGAATGACAAAAATGGCCTCATTTCCTACGTCTAGATGACAAAAGCCCCATAATCTAGTCAAATAGAGTTGATACTGAGACTTTATTTATTTATTTATTTTTTTTTTGTTATTATTACAACTCTGAGTGTGCCAAAATTTACAACTGTTGAAACAAACCGAACCGCTCAAATCAAAGAAAGTTGGCTGGTTTGAGATCCAAACGGTCCATTTTGGCGATTTAACGGTTTAAATGTTCGTCCCGGTTTAAAACTAGGACCTGGCATCTGACCATCTAACCTTACTATTTACATGTCATGTAATAATGACCCATTTTGATCATTTTAGAAATTATAATACAAACTAATGATTTTGAAAAAAAAAATTATAAAAAAAAGTCGGTTCAAACTGCCAAAACCGAACCGTTAAATTTGTAAAATCTCCCATTCCAGCTGACCCACCCAACCCGGTCGGTCTGGTTTGTCATTAATGAAAATCGCAATTGGTGGGCTTGGCCCACAATAATTGTTAAAACCAACAAGATCGAACTGAACCATGATCACCAATACCGAAAAGCTTTTTTAAGTTATGGGTATTTTTGTCATTTAACAATTCTTCGGTATTTTTTACCTGAACTGCATGAGTAGTAATGCCGTTTTGAAATCTAAATGACCTATGCATACTGTCTACCCAATAAAATAAAAAGGGAGGAAATATTATACTTACAATAGCAACTAAGCTGTCGGTATATTCTGTGTTTTTGCTTTTGTTGTTTTCTATTCCAGTGACCACCTCCAAAACTAAAACGCCAAAGCTATAGACATCTGCCTTTTCGGTTAATTGACCATGGGCTAGGTACTCCGGAGCCATATATCCTCTGTCGAGATTAAGAAAAATAAACAAATTAGCTTCTAACTAAAAAAATTAATTAATGAGGAAATTAAGGTACTTACAGTGTTCCTGCGATGGCAGTGCTGATGTGGCTCTTATCATCTTGAAAAGATCGGGCCAACCCAAAATCAGCTATTTTAGCGCGAAGCCTTAAGTCTAATAAAATATTAGCAGCTTTTATATCCCTGTGAATAATCCGGCATTTGGTATTTTCATGAAGGTAAACAAGGCCCTCTGCTGTACCAATGATTATATTATATCTCTTTTCCCAGTTAAGGTTCCTCCCTTTTGTTGCATCTACAGAAGTTTACAAACAAATCATTAACCTGACCCGGTACTTGGCCAAAATATATTGCAGCCGCGTTTAAGTAACTTTTGACCACGTTGACTTCTTGTAGAAGTCTATAACCGAAGCAAATTTGTTGAAATTTAAATTGTTTTTTGGCTGTTATCCTGAACACAGACCCTATATACCTTCACGAAAAAGTGCGCTCTCAACGCTTTTCATGACTAGTAAGTCAATATAGTTTGTTTTTAAGGTATGCATAAACCGTAAGTGGTTTAAGTCCTCAAACTTTGTTTGTTTTATCAACTTGACCAGAAAAACAACCCACAAGGATATTTAATGATCACAGAAAAATAAAAAGTTGGACGGCTTAACCGCGCTTTTTGTGAAAGCGCAGAGTTTTCAGGATGATAAGCCAAATAAGTTGGTTCGCAAAACATAAATCGGATTCATGCAATGAACCCAACAATAAAGAAACAGAGTAATTAACAAACATTAAACTTACCAAAAATGAAGCGGTCGAGGCTCAAGTTGGGTAGATATTCATATATAAGAATGCTTTCAGGACCTGAACAGCTGCATCCTAACAGCCTAACCAGGTTTTTGTGTTCAACGCTACTAATCATGTTCACTTCATTATAGAAATCTACTGCTCTGAATTTGTTGTTAAAGAAAAGTCTTTTCACAGCTATTTCTCGTCCGTCCGAAAAGAACCCCTGAGAGAATTTCATTGGTCTGCTTAGTTATATAAAGATGTCTACAAAAATAGTTAACCAGAGAGGGTAAAATGTGCAGGTTGTGTAACGGGTCAGAATCGCTTCGAATCTCAAAGGGTCATTTTTATGGGTCGAAAACTCGAAATGTTCAGGTGGAGTCCAAACAGTTCAAATATATAAATAAACTTAAGCGGCTTTTGAGATATTTTGTAAATATTTTATTTCACCTATTTTGCATGTTAGAGATTAAGCGCAAAACCTAAATTGACCCATTCAAATGTAAACGGGTCAAAATTATCAGTATTGACTATGAGTTACAACCTTGTAGACGGTCCCAAATCCACCTTGCCCCAATTTATTAGCCTCGTCCCATTTTCCTGTGGCTTTCTCAACGGTGGAGTATTTGAAGTTTAAGCTACTGTCGTTAAGCATCTTTGCCAGTTTCTTCGCGTCATAAGAACCTAAAATATTGAGCAAATATTAACTTTTTTTCATGAATTCTGCAGATTATGCATGTTACTAAAGTTTTAACATGTCCAGGAGTGTAGACATGTCCCAAAGGGTATAGAAATGTGGACTAGCTTATTATACCTTTTCTCTTCTTCTGTACATATCTGTCTTTCCAAATATATACAACAATCATTGAAGCAACTGCGATAAGTGACACGGAACTAACAACCGAAACAACAATTGCAATTTACTTCCCTGCAAAACCCATAAACAAAAAAAAATCATCAATGCATTTAGTTATTTCTGTAGATTTCACGATTACTTGTTAATAAATGTGTAGTACTTTAATCGACGATAAATGGATAAATTGGATTTTAATAATCCAAATCATGACCAATTGGCCGTTTATAATCCATACTAACAATTTAACCAATGAGTCAATGGCACTCTTAACTTTCACTTTCGTTGCCAACTGCAATCCCACTTGCATAAGCATCGTAGATTTACACTTGTTTTTCCCTCGATTTCGCTCACAGGGATGATTGTGAGCAAAATGGGGAAACTTACCTTCCTGGTGAGCGAAATCAAGTGAAAATCGAGTGTAATGATTATATGAGTTAGATTGCCCTTGGCAACGAAAGTGATAGTTAGGAGTGCCACTAGTTAAATTACCGGTATGAATTACTGTCATCGAGTGTATCATAGTTTAGATTATTAAAATCAAATATGCCTAATTAAATGAGTTAGTAACCATGTTATTCAGAAAAAATAAATCTAATTAAGTAATTATACATTATAATCATAGCAACCACAGTTATATAAACCATAGTTGTCAAAGCGCCTAGGCGCACTCAAGGCGCATAGGCCGTGCCCGGAGCCTAGGCGCAAGGCGCATAAAAATGAGGGCTTTTTATAATTAGGCGCATATTATAAAATACATTTTTTAGGGATTTTAGAGATGTTTTAGACTTGTTTTAGTTTAGGATGTTTTATGGTTGTTTAGGACTTGTTCATAGCTCATTTAGGATGTTTAAGAGGTTTAGCCAACTTTTAGCCTGAATTTGGCCGGAAAATGCCTGATGAGTTTAAGCTCTCGTTTTTATCGCCTGCGCCTAGTTCCAGGAGGGCACCCACGACACCGTTTTTCACAAAAAAGCCCAAATATGCGCCTAAGCCACCACCAGGCGCTATAGGTGCGCCTCGCTGCGCCCGAGTGCCTAGGCGTGCACCCGAAGGGCTTTTGACAACATAGATATAAACAAAAATATGGATTCCCTGTTTCTTTCAGCTAGCAATATTAGAAGTGGAAATTTCCATCCATTTTCTAATGAATGAGTCACTGTGCATACTTTATAACTAGCACATTAAATATGTCAAATAAATTTTTTTAGCTAATTTTATTGTTAAAGCATTTATAATCATACATAACTCATCAACAAAATGTAAAAAAACAAGCAAAACAATAAGATTTCATCAACATTATTCTTACCTCTATTATAAGAGCTGCTTGTATCAGGTACAACAGCATTAAGAAAATCCGTATCCGAATACCTCATAAAACACCCTGTATTCAACACACGACCTTCAGACCACGGTAAACATTTTTCGATCAACAACGACGCATTATCCAAACACGCCTTACAAGAACTCAGATTCAAACTCCTCCAACACTCTGCCAACACATACACAGACTCATTCCCACTAGCCACCAACATCTGCACCCTTCCAAAGTACTCACTATTTCCCAACACATCCGTAACAGCATTCGCCACTGCGCGCTTTACTGTCTCCTTAAACAACAACCCATTCCTCCTTGTTTTATTACCACAAACATAACTGTCATCAGGCCCTGTATACTCATCATAAAAGCTATAATTCTGTACTCTCATAAAACAACCATCAAGGTAAATTCGACCACCGTTGTTCGGAAAGCAACTGGGCAGAACAGTACGTGCTTCTGCATAACATAAGATACAATCTTGTGATGAGAGATCACCATAACATTGTGCTAGTCCGTAGTTACCATCAGGACCTGTACCCACAACAGCTGTTCCGTTACTTGAAGTGCGCATTAATGCGCCCAGTTTTTCCATCATGCCAACAAAGTTTGGTATGAATAATGTTTGGTTGTGTTCACGTTCTTGATCACATGACATTTTTATGATTTGGGACCTTGCTTCACCATTTTGCTCTTGCTACCAGTTGCAACAGAACTATTATTATTATTGTTGAACATGTTTTTGCTGATTTTGATGTCTTCATGTTTTGGCTAGGGAATATGTTTGAGATGTAACTGCACAAAGAAATTTAAATATTTAAACCATAGGTGCATAAGTGTGAAACCATGTTTATATATATGGGACACGTGTAAGATGCAGGAGGTATATTAGAGTTAGATGGGTCATTTTCTCTTTTTTTTCTTTTTTTTTACCGTCAACAAATCAATCCCGATCACTCACGAAGTATCCACTCGACAAAGGAGTACTCCGAGAGCAGTGGCGGATCTAGAAATTAATTTCAGTAGTAACCTTTTTCATTTTTTTTCATTTTAGTAGTAACGTTTTCCGAATATCGTAAAAAAAACAAACAAATTTTCCACTATGTGCGCGAAGTTGAGTAGCAACGGACGCGGCACCTAGCTTCAGGCTAGGTCCGCCCCTGTCCAAGAGTAACCCGGGTCCACCAATAATTTCACACCAGTTCACGGGGAAAACCCGGTGCCCGAAGGCCCACTGCGGTAAAACCCGGCCCATCAGAAGCGTTTTGGTGACCGTAGGACTCGAACCCCCTACCGTCCAAAATGAAAGCAAGGAGGGTGTCACTAGCGTAAGAGGATTGACGGGTCATTTTCTTCTAGATCCAAGAATCTTTGACAAAAGGGTTGCAGCTTTTTGTGATGAATTTGTGGGTAAACATGGTATGGAGTTCTTCACCACTTAATCACATGCAAGATGATAAAGATTCTTTAACTATTTGAATTAATAATATAAAACAATATAAAAACAAAACCATGTGGGCACAAAGTGTGAAAAGTTGGAAGCCAATGCGCGTTTTAATAAATGGAATTGGCCAAGTTTTATTTATTTGGCAGACGGGTTGGCTTCGTGATTGATTGTAGGAAGCATCTAAAGTCAACAATAGATACCGACCCTCGTGGTTATTATTTTTATTTTTATTTTTGTTTTTATTATTATTATTGTTATTATTTACTTAGTATTATTGTTTAAAATATTATGTTCAAGTTATTATACACATTGTAAACTAAATGTGAAGATAGAGAAATACAAAAAACACACTAAATCATAAAATATAACATAATGAGTCACAAAATACAACACAATACTAAGAAATATAGCACAATGCCTGAGAGAAAAAAAAACAATAAATCGCAAAATGACATAGCGAAGAAAATAAGAAAAAAACACAATGTCACATGCCTACATAAAAGACACAATGATCTAACACAAATTATAAAAACTACAAGCTAAATATCAAAGAAAAAAAAGAACTTAAAAATTAAGATCATGGGGTTCGATGAAACGGTTATAATGCCGCTTGAATGAGTTCAATCTAAGTATGTTTGATACCATTCCTACGACTTTCTATTTTTATTTCACTGTGTATTTAATTGTAACAAGAAGCAATTTTTTTATTACTATTACTACTATTAGTACCTTTTTTAAAATTTGACCGGCATGCTATTATGCTTATACTAGAAGCAGTTTTTTATTTAAAAGTTTTACCGAAAGCAATTTTGACATATACATTACATCATTTTATTGGATAATGATCACATACTGGCATTTGTGGCAAGAATGAATCAACAGCAGAATGGCTACATATACTGAATAAATTATTGTGTGATCATAGGGAAAAAAAAAAAAAAAAGTAGATTATGTTCTTGCAACCTTTTTCAACATTAATCCAATGTAGGTTGTACAACTAGAAGATGTGTTATCGTGTAATAATGTTCGATACGTCTTGTATAGTTTGTGGGCCTATTATATATGTACAACAAAAAAGTGCTTTATGGTAGGTAAGAACTAAGACGAAGTTGCCGACGAATCGACGATTTAAATCAGACTACATGACACCTTGCATTCCAATTTATGATCTAAAGGTTGTGGGCCAACCGTTGACATTAATGCTCTGCTGTACAGAGATATAAAAGAAAGGGAAAATTACCAAAATGGCCCGTTGATCGTATGATTTGCCAAAATGGCTCACTCTCGTCTCTTTGGAGAGACGGGTCACGGCTCCCAACGAGCCTGAACCGTCTCCGGAGAGCCTTTAGTTTACAACTAATAATAAACCAACACATGAAGTATCTGATCCCGAGGACTGTCAGCCGTCTCCCAAGTCGGGTCACATTTCCCCATGAGGGCTCGGCTTCGGTTCGGCTTATGAGTCCCAAGACGATTCACATTTCCCCAGCCGTCTCCAGAGACGTCTCGGATCTCTTCGTCTCCGGTGAATCCCGATGACTTGTCCGACGGTTCAGTTGTCCACCTCAACCCTATATATACCATTCTCCATCCAAATCTCCGTCCTATTCCCCGTCCGACTCTCCACTACCACTAACACTATCACTACCACCACCGTCTCATTCATTCAAAGGAAAATGGCACCCCAACGATGGACTGAGGAACAAGAAATTGCACTAGTTTCAGCGTGGCAACATGTCGAAGATAGCCCACACCAAACAAAACAAGTGGTACCGTATCTTGCATGAATACAATCGATTGGTGGGAGGCTCAGACCGAACCATCGATTCTCTTAGCCGTAAGTGGACCGACTTGAACACGAAATGTCAGATCTTCAACGGGTACCACTATCAGACACTTGAAGTGGTACCTTCAGAAATGCCCGAAGACGCGGCCATCAGATATACAAAAAAACAGTATCAATCCAAGGAGAACAAAGAATTCAAACATGTGTCTGCTTAGCAAATGATGAGGGACCGTCTTAACGCGTAGCTTATATAACTTTTGTAATCCAATTAATCTTATGTTTATGTTTTTTATTAATCCAATGAATCTTATGTTTATTTATGTTTTTGTAATATTACAAATATTACAACAATCTTGATTATAAAAACACGACAAACATTACAAAAACTATACTATTACAACAACAATAAACAAACTCGTTGCACACGTCGACCACATAACGTAGTTAGCAGTAGGGGACGCCGACTAGTTCCAACGACGGACGCAGGGTTGATTGGATATTACTTCCCAAATTTACTTTCTTTGAACTTTGTTTAAATGGTGTATGTGCTTTACATAGACAAAGAACTCTTCTTGCAAATAAAGTAGACCACCATATCATCGAGGCATTTTACACGGGTTAACCCACGCGCAGATGCAACAACAATCTAAGTAATCGGACAATCTTTTCGTAAGCCGGGTAGGCTTCGGTTGGAAAAGTGGAGGATTTAAAAACGTCATTGATTGGAAAGATGAAAGGTTTGATGAAGGTTTGGTATAGATGATAGGGGGGTACAAATTTTGTGAAGTGAATTGGGGTATTTTTATATATTGGTGAGACGGTTCAGACGGTTCAGAGGCTAGCCGAAGACGGCTTGAGACGATAGTGAGACGTCTCAAGGGCCCACGGGAGACGACTCGGCGGCTCTGACATGTCTCGGGAGACGGCTGACAGTCCTCGGGATCAGAGACGCCACGTGTTGGTTTATTATTGGTTGTAAAACTAAAGGCTCTCCGGAGACGGTTCAAGCTCGTTGGGGGTCGTGACCCGGCTCTTCAAAGGGACGGGAGAGGGCCATTTTGGCAAATCACACGGTCAACGGGCCATTTTGGTCATTTTCCCTAAAAGAAATGAATATATTCCTCGGTTAAACTAGTCCAGCTAGATATTCGTTTAGGATTACGCATCACATGATCAATCAACAAACACTTATTACTTGTGGGTTATTAATCGTGCAAGAATGGCGGATATGTCTTGGGAGTCTTGGGGTAGATTCGATGTAACTAAAATGGGATAGTGAGTGGGATTTTTTTGTTTTGTTTTTGGCCGATTGTATTCTGTATGTTTGGGCTGCTGTTTCGAACATTGTATCCCGATTTTGCTTGCTAGCGTCTCGCTAGTGGTGTGAATAAAAGTTTTGTTGGCCGTTTCAAAAAAATAAACCCTTATACACAACAACATTTTTTTATTATTTTTTTCATAAAATAACCAATCAAGAAATGAGGTTTAGTGATTTTATCATGTTCTGATTCAATAAGCAATAGAGTTGAAGTTGTCTTATCAAAAGTTATCATCGGTATCGTGAATTGCTCAACCCTAATTCTACAAAACGTATCAAAGTTATGTTCCAATTCGATAAGCGATTTATCATGTTTCGGTTTGGTTTGGTTTGGTTTCTGTTCTCCGATTCTGGTAGTTTGGAACCTTGAATTGCTCAGCCTTAAATCTACCGATAAGTTCCTCGTGTTATTATGAATTAAACCATGAACTAACATATTCATAGAATCAATCGTACACAGTTATCGATCATCACTCAACACTGTTATATTTCAAACAAAAGAACTTAACCTAAAAGACTAATCTGGTGGGTGAGAGAGTCCTTTTGGTCTACAAGGGATGATCTCGGTACCGGTACCGAAAATACCGATCTCAAAAATGACTAAAATTAAGTATATAGGTACTAGTACCGAAAATGCTTGGTACAGTACGGTACCGGTATTTTAGAGTGAGAATCGGTAAAATACTGGCATCGTACCGAATCAAAAATACCATCCCGAAAACGCCATAAAGGTACCTAAAATCTTTCAGTACGAGAAACTCAGTACTAGTTCAGACGTTCGGTTTCAGGATTTGGTACCGTACATTCATCTCCAAGCCACTTCGTATATGCTTTGATTTGATTAAAAAGAAGTTTGCCGCATTTGTTGCCCATACAATACAAGTCCGCAACATAACACAACATAAAATCTAACCAAAAAAAAAACTTAATTATTGAATAAAATCATTTACATATATAACTTCACTAATCAACAATGCAGGTACGATTATAAATCAGATTTCATAACTTTCTACTAGACGAACACGAACTGTTGCTATGAAAATCAATCGAAACTAATAACTTTATATACGCCTACAATGACGTCATCATTTTGCTCATTTAATGCAAAAATAAAAAATATCTAAAGTAATTGAAGATCTTAATACAATCGATAGCACATCTTTAGTTAGTTAAAGACATAATCTTAGATCGGAATTCGTACCTTTTTGTTTAAATCATGAACCCTAACATGTGGAGACTCATTTGGACTATGGAAGAGACGTGATCGTTTAATGATAAAGGTGATGAATATATGTGAGTGTGAGCAATATATATATAGGAGGATGTGTATGTATGAGTTCCTTCCTTCCAGGTGCTACGTGATACGCAAATGGTAACTATATGCCGAGGTATATGGGATTGTGAATCTCTGTGGGGCCCTTTTTTTATTAAAATCTTTTTTTTCTTTCTTTTAAGTTACAATAACAGTCCTCTGACTATATACCAATTTACAGTATTAACCCTTGTTTTAATAGTACATGGCTATTAGAACACACTCTTTTACATTTTTTGTGATGGAGT
>JAUTDX010000906.1:0-77074 GCA_030844895.1 Ambrosia x helenae
CTGTGTAACATTTATCTGAATGGTTAGTTGGCTTCTTGATTACTGCAAAATGTCATGTAGGATGGGGTGGTGTGGGGTTGTGCTTGTTTGTATTCCGTTACTCGTCATTTATAATATTTTTTCCGGGCCTTACCCTTGCAAAGAACTCTAGTGTACAAGTGCTTCTGGCAACATATATAAAGGGCATTCCCGTTTGTTTGTTGGAGTGTGTCATATGCATGTGTGTACATTGAGCATATAGAAGCTAAGATTAAGAAGTTTTCATACACTATTTTTATTAGTGTTATAAGTTTTAATATATGTTTTCGTTTTCCTTTGAATTGCGTATGTACAGATGAAGAGACCGGATGGTATGACGGACAGGTAATTTATTTATCATCAAAGTAGTATATGTTCATTTTTTGCTTACCTGGTAAAAGAAGATGATTTAGATTTACATATTTGCCACCTAACACCCTTGTAGTTTAGCTTTTAAGAATTCTAACGTTATGTTTTGTAACAGGTTTGGGTTAAGACTGCTGAAGTGTTAGCACTGAGATCGGCTTTTAGGATCATTTACTGTAAGATATGCATACTTTCATTATTGCTTTGTACATTCATTATTAGTTCTAGTACATTCCCTTTTTTTCACAAATTCACTCATTTAGGTCCATAAGTTTCCCCTATTTATTGCTGTTGGACGGTGTTTCGGTGAAACACATTGTCCAGCATGTTAGTTAAATATTGCAATTTTCTTGGGACCGAGAAGCAAGTGTGATCGACTTCTTCAAGTGTTTAAGGTGGCAAATATGGGAGGGTTGGGTTGACTATGCAATTGTAAATTTGTAGTCAATATTTTCCGTAAAATCGGTTTAGGAGGCTTTATGCAATTTGAATGCACATTAGGTGACTTTTGACCCCCTTCAACCCATTTCGTAATAGCAAAATAAAATTTTTACACAGAGTTCACAGTCTAGTTTGCCCTGTTTTGGTAAAAATTCGGGCCCGAACAATGAATATGGTTTTGTAAAACGACAAACCAAGCCGGCTAGGTGGTTAGGTTTACTAAACCTGTCATAACGATTTGGTTTGGCGGTTTGAATTTTTTTTTTTTTTTCAGAATCATTCCTAGTGGCATGAGAAATGATGGGTAGCGCCTAGCCTCCTTGAAGTGCCAGGCTCGATCCTTGATCCCACCGGGTTTTACTGATTTTCCACGGTCGTGCCTTCGGGCGGGTGGGTGGGGGTCAGGTTTTCCCCGGAACTGATGGCTTGGTGGGTTCTAGCTACTCGGCACTACCTGTGGGCGGGCACCTAAGACGTGTCTTCACCCAGGGGCGTATGGGGTGCTTTTGTAACCAATTGGTGGGTACCCCGGGTAGTTGGGATATCGTTTGTTGGCCGTTCATTTTTGTTTTTAAGAAAACGGATAAAGATGGTTAACCAATTTAATACATATGCATGTTAGACCGCCGGTTCTAAGTTCCATACTGATATACCTCGAAACTGGCTGAAAAGCCGATATGGTCACTTTAAATGGATTATGGTCTACCGAACTGTTTCACCTTTTTATGGTTCGCTAATCATGGAAATAAGATTAGTAAATCAAAGTTATATAGTTAAACGTCAAAATTCCTGAAAGTTGACTTTATTTTTTTCTTTTTTCTGAATCCAGGTGAAGCCAGTGCTGAACAGATTAAAGAACACATTGGTGGCTCTTGCAATATCTCTGTTGATGTTAATTGCACTTCTTGTTAACACCGAAAGCACCCAAAACGAGACCTACATTTCCTCCGGTGGAGAAGCAGGCGGCAGATTGGTGGCTGGCTCTTACAACGATGAGTCAGCAAGATCATTTGAACCAGAAGCGTTTTGTGGTGGATCTGAATCTGATCTGTCACTGAATGATTAGATGAACTGTAGATGAAGATTTGTATCCTTACAACATATCTGATATACCAATGTATAGCACCTCTGTACAGTCTTATTATTTATAACATCTTAGACTTCAATTTTATAAAAGTAGGTTGCTAATTTTATAAAATTTGATTATTTTTTACCGGCTAATTCACACACCCTCTCTAATCTTACACCTAAATTTACAACTATGTCCACATTGGACTTGGACTCGCCTTTTATTTCGAGTAGATGGAAGCTTGGGTGATGCATCTTATAATATAAAGTAGTTATTTTTAACAATGTTAAGTATTCTAGTTTGGAGTTTTGTATTTAGGTGAACACATATATAATGTGAATATATCGCATGTTTCACAAGAGAACCTTTGCGAGTACGCGTAGATCATTAGGAAACAAAAATTATGGGAACAATTTCGATGATGTATGACGTCACAAGACAACTTTAGGTATCTGAATGACGAATAAGGTCTGGAGCCGTTGTTCATGTTTTATGAACCTTTGTGTTGTTGAGACTTGAGAGAAGTGTGACAATAATTGATGATCCTTAGATTACTTTATCTGGAACTACGGAACTGACTTATTATTCACCTTACTCATAATATTGTAAAGAGTGTTATCTCTTCTACTATAATTGTAGGATGGTTGTTTCGACTCATCACTCATGCTCTCGAAGAAGAACTTAGTTATTGACATATAAGATTATGCGAGTGTACAAGGTAATAGGATTTCAAACAATTATCTATGCATCCATAAATTGGTAAAGTTAAGCTTCCTAATTATTGGTTTTATCTCATTATTTTACGACCATTATTTAGGACGTATAAGGTTAATAGAAAGAAACAAAGCAATAACCATATTAATGTATGCAACACAAGTGGTAGCATCATGGATGGTGGTTAGTTTGTTGATACGAAAGAAACCATTATTAGATATTTCATAATGCGTCTATAAGTAGAGTAGAATCTTGTTAGATTTCTCAAGTGTAAATAGGGACAAGTTGACCCGTCTACCATGTTAAAACGAAGTATTTTCGCCTTTTATGTTAAGGTTATATCCAATGGTAAACATAGATTTCTTTTCATGGGCGTCACTAATATTCAGGTGTTTTGAATATCTATTTGAATATCTATTCAAACAACTTGATTGCATATTTTTCAACTTGAGTCGGACTATTTTTAGAAAATAAAAACTTAATATTATTTAAATTCATAATCCTACCCCATAGTTCTATGGTTTTTAGCTTTATAAAAATGTTAGTTTATAGCTTTACAATGATGTTTGAACCACATGTTTATTTGGTTTTGTATTTGTTTGAAACTAGGTTTGGATCCGCGCTTCGCGACGGGAAAGTAGGGTTGTAGGTTGACTTTTGTTCAAGATTTAATTTAGTTGGGATAACGATAAACGTATAATATAAAAGTAGTGCATGGGATAACACAAACCAGTTTCATTAACAATCTGGGAAAAGTAATCCACTCTCAAAGAAGAAAAGTAATTAACATTAACATCTGATTTTCAACAGAAGAAAGACTCAGATGAAAAAGTAGAAAACTAAAAATAGAACATAGAGAAGTGGGAGACCGTTAATAGCCACTAATGTAGATATGCTACGTGTTTTAGGGGGAAAGAAGACAACTAATAGCATCCAAACCACGTCTAGCATGTAAAGAAGGAGGAAGGGCCAACTAATTAAGTAATACTGTTCACAATTGAATTTTGTTTTATATAGAATATTTTATTAAAATATGTTATTTGAAAAAAATGATATGTTAAAAAACGTTGATTCAATATATGTCACTTTGATTTTATTCACGGCTAATTATTTCATGTCACTGACATAAAACCTACTAACCTAGGGTGTCGTGTTAGCTACAAATTAAATTAAGAAAGAATCAAAAGAGAGGAGGAATTTGTCAAATCAGAGCTGTCTTTATTGATATTATATGATCGGTATTTATAATCGAATACAAATCAATTGTTCCCGCCTAACAACTACCATCTAACAAACATTTTAAACAGATAAAAGTACAATTTTACCCTTTACTTTCTATGGCTAATGACCAAAATACTCTTTAGTTGTAACACATCCTTCCCCCCAAAAAACTATTCTTGTCCTCAAGAATCAAATCCTGGAAACCTCAAATCAAATTCATCTTTAAATTCCCGGCTAGCCTCTGTAATTGGAAGATCAGTCCAGTGAACCAACAATTGCTGAACCATCTTATTGCCTTTCCGAGCTACCCTTCTGTCCACAATAGCCCTAGGTTTGAGCAATAATCGATTTCCAGCTGGTAATGGCAGAGTAGGAGTGTGGTGACCATGAGATGCCTTCAATAATGAAACATGGAAACACATTGTGCATCTGAGCTCCTTCAGGTAAGTCTAGTTTATAGGCCACAGTTCCAATTTTATCAATAATCAGGAAAGGCCCAAAATACTTAGGCCCCAATTTTATATGTTTCTTCAGTCTTAGGGAATCTTGAACAAATGGCCTTAGCTTTAAGTACACCAAATCCCCAATTGAAAAATGCCTTTCACTTCTGTTTTTATCCGCATACTGTTTCATTCGGTTCCTTGATTCAGCTAGTGTTTGCTTGAGTTTCACAATCATGGCTTCTCTATCTTTGTGTATTTCTTCCACAGTAGCATTTGTTGTGTCACCAGTAATGTAGGGAATGTGTAGGGGTGGAGGGAAACCATAAAGGGCCTCTAAAGGTGAAAGCTTTATAGCTTAATGATAGGTGGTATTGTACCACCACTCAACCAAGCTTAACCATTTAAGCCATTGATTAGGGGTATGCATACACATACACCTAAGATAAGACTCCAGGCATCTGTTAAGAACCTCTGTCTGCCCATCAGATTGAGGATGATAAGCAGTAGAGTAGTTAAGTTGAACACCTTGCAGCCTCATAAATTCTTTCCAGAAATTGCTTAGAAAGATAGGATCACGATCAGAAACAATGGTCATTGGACAACCAAGAAGTTTAAACACAAAGTCTAGGACAATTTGAGCCACTTGGTTAGCAAACATGTAAAATTTCATAAAACACTCACAATGTATGTAATGTATATATGAAACTCATGGAGAGAAAGAAAGAATTAAAGACTACATTGTGAAAATTGGGTACTGATCATTACAAAATAAAGAGCCTATATAGGCAAGATAAGACAATAAAATGGAAACATAATATTTGAAGACAATATTGGAGGAGGCAATAATGGAGAGCAAATGTCATGCAATTAGGAGAATATTTAGGAGGATATGTGGGAGAGAATTATGCACTACAATACTCCCCCTCAAGTTGGAGCGTGTATGTCAATAACGCCCAACTTGCCAAGCAATATTTGTTTCTTTTCGAACACTCCCTCAAGTTGGAGTGTTCGCTTTTCTTGCGGGTTTAAAGAACCCGACTTTTCTTTTCTTGCGAGCACAACAAGCCCGACTTTTTTTTTTTGCGAGCTCAACGAGCCCGACTTTTCTTCTTGCGAGCTCAACGAGCCCGACTTTTCTTTTCTGCGAGCTCCAACGAACCCGACTTTTCTTCTTCTTGCGAATTCAAGAATTTGAATTTGACTTTTCTTTTCTTGCGGGGCTCAAAGAACCCGACTTTTCCTTTTGCGAGTTCAAACGAACCCGACTTTTCTTCTTACGAGTTCAAGAACTCGATTTTTCTTCTCGTAGGCTCAAAAGAACCCGACTTTCCCCCTCTTCCCCTTTTTTATTGTTTTTGTCTTTGTTTTTTTTTATCTTGCTTCCTCCTGTCCTGTCCTATTTCCTTTTTATTTTTATTCCACCTCCTTCCTTTTGAACGGCCATCCTACCTCTCTACACCTTTTCATCCACTTTACCACATACCCATACCATGAGAAAAAAAACACAGCATTCCCCACAACTCTCCATAATTATTATTTAATCCTCACCAAACCCAAATAGTTCTTTTACCTTCCTCATAGGTGCGACTCTCCATGGAGTCGGTAATGGGTTACGAGGGTGGTTGAACAGGTTTTTTTCTTTGGAGTTTGATTTTTATTTGGGTTTAGTTTTGGGGAAATTTTGGAAAGTAATGGGTTTTTGGTGGTCAGTCGGAACATTATGGGTTCATTGCGTTTTTTTTTTACTATCTTGTTGTTCACGGTGGTGGGTATTGGTGGTTGTAGGGATTCACGGTGGTGGTTGTGGTGTTTGGTGGCGGTTGTAGATTTGCCGATGGGGACACCACAGGTTGGGGTGATGGTGGTTCCTAGGTTTTGGGTAGCAGCAGAAGGTTTGTAGATAATGAGCAAATTGTTCCAAGAATCAGAACACTGCTCTGATACCATGTAAAATTTCATAAAACACTCACAATGTATGTAATGTATATATGAAACTCATGGAGAGAAAGAAAGAATTAAAGACTACATTGTGAAAATTGGGTACTGATCATTACAAAATAAAGAGCCTATATAGGCAAGATAAGACAATAAAATGGAAACATAATATTTGAAGACAATATTGGAGGAGGCAATAATGGAGAGCAAATGTCATGCAATTAGGAGAATATTTAGGAGGATATGTGGGAGAGAATTATGCACTACAATAGAGATAATTTCTCCAATAAAACAAGGGTGTGAAAGGGGTAGGAAATGGGCATATTTTGTTAAACGATCAACAATGACCAGGATGGTATCTTTGCCTTGAACTTTACGGAGTCCAGAAACAAAGTCCACTGATATGTCAGTGAAAACATGGGTGGGTTCAGGTAAGGGTTGTAAGAGGCCAGGACTAGCCACAGGTTCATATTTGGCCTGTTGGCATTCATGACAGTCCTTTATGAATTAAAATACATCTTTAGAGCACTCTTTCCAATAACAAAAACTTTTAAGCTTCTTTAGAGTAGGGATGTAACCTGAGTGACCTCCAATAGGAGATGAGTGAAACAGTTTTAAGAATATCTCTTCTGAGCTGCTCATCATTTCCAATCCACAGCTTAGTCTTTCTTTTTAATAAGTGACCATCCCAACTGAAATGTTTAACACTTTGGCCTGATGTCAGTTTCTGAATAATTGCTTGTACCTTATCATCATTCTTCCAAGAGTCTTGTACCCTTTGCAGCAAAAGAGGGTCAAGGCTGCTTACAACCATTTCAAACAAAGCCATGCCACTTACCCTAGACAATCCATCAGCCACCAAGTTTTCCACACCTTTTTTATAACATATCTCATAATCATACCCATTGATTTGGACAGCCAAGTTTGTTGTAATGGGGTAGTTATTTTCTGTGTAAGCAAGTGTTTTAAAGGCTTATGGTCTGTTTTGATCAAAAATTTCTTGGTAATCAAATAATGGTGCCATTGTTTGACTGCCATTAAGATTGCCAATAGTTCTTTCTCATAAACAGACAATGATTGTTGTCTTATAGATAGTGCCTTGCTTATAAATGCCAAAGGGTGACCCCCTTGCATTAGCAAAGCCCCCAGCCCTTTAAAAGAGGCATCAGTCTCAACTACAAATTCTTTATTAAAGTCAGGTAATGCCAGAACAGGGGCACTTACCAGGGCATTTTGCAGCTGCTTAAAGGCTTCCTCAGCTGCTATATTCCACTGAAAAGCATCCTTTTTTAACAAATCTGTCAGGGGCCTGGCTATAATTCCAAAGGATTTGATGAACCTTCTATAATACCCTGCAAGGCCTAAGAATCCCCTTAACTGCTTAACATTCTTAGGAGTAGGCCACTGTTCAATTGCACTTATTTTATTAGGATCAGTATAAACACCCTTCCCAGTTATCACATGGCCCAAATAGTCAACAGAGGAACCACCAAATGAACACTTGGATCTTTTGGCCACTAGTGAATTGTGTCTCAGTAGGGTTAACACTTGTTACAGATCTTTAACATGTTGTTGCATAGTGGGACTATACACCAAAATGTCTTCAAAGAAGACCAGGGTGTTTTTCCTAAGAAGAGTTTTAAAGGTTGAGTTCATAAGTGCCTGGAAAGTGGCAGGTGCATTTGTCAAGCCAAAAGGCATGACAATGAACTCAAACAGGCCTTGATGGGTTCTAAAGGCTGTCTTATGGATGTCCCTCTCATCCATTCTTATCTGATGATAGCCTGCCCTCAAATCCAACTTAGAAAACACATTAGCACCCCCCCAATTCTTTCAACAATTCTTCTATTAAGGGTATAGGGAATCTATTCTTTATAGTGGCAGCATTAAGTTGTCTGTAATCTTTGCAAAATCTCCATGTCCCATCCTTTTTCTATTAAGGGTATAGGGATCCCCATATGAGTAGTACTACTTGGGGATCCCCCACGCACAATGGATCCGGAAGCCCGGAAAACCCTCCACTGAGGTATGTGGGCCGTTGCGGCATATATTTTGCCGTGGGGAATCCATATTGGGAGTAGATGGATTCAGTGTTAGGATTGAGGTGTGATACTTGTACATCACCATGTTTAGAATTGTGTAAACTTGTTTTTGAACTATTAAACTGTTTTGGATTTACTTAACAACTTACACGGACTCACCAGCATAATTGCTGACCCAACTCTTTTTAAGCATGTGTTCAGGTACTGCATTCGGAATATTATGAAGCATTCGGATTATGTTCATATGATGCGGATTATAAGGGATGTTGGCTAGATGACTTCGATAGAAGATTCGGCTATAAGGGTTGCGTATTAGAGCATTATAGATAAGTGTTGGTAGAAGTATGGAACGATTGGTGGATTACACTCCTCAACTGCTTCGATGACCGCCGCGAATCGTTATTGCGTAGATATTAGATTATTTATTTAAGTTGTGTATTTTATTCTTGGATTAGAAATTGTATAAAACAATAAATATTAGTTATCGTTGATTCCGTTGAGAGAGAGATAACCGAGTGAGAGAGAGGGAGAGAGAGAGTCGGGTAGAGAGAGGAAGAGACGCAGAGGAGGAAGACGAAGACAGTGACGGCGGCGACTGGAGCTAGGGTTCCGAGCAAACCAGGTATAAAAGATCCCTGGTTCTTGTTATAGGTTTAGTTATTATTATTGAGGTAGTTATCGGTGGTGGATGAAGGTACCAGCGGCGACTTGTGGTGGCTGTCGGGTGGTGAACAGGTACGCAGAATGAGGTGGTTATTGAGGGGGACGAATGTAGTGGTGGATTTGGAGTTCCGATTGGTGCTATTGTTAGTGAGTTATAAGGGAGTTGTCAACATAGGTAAGTAATGCTACTGTTCCACTTTGTTCTCAGATCTAGTATGCAAGATAATGGATATTTTAGTAGTGGTTGTTATGGTTAATGATAGATATGGTAATGGTATGGTTTGGATAGTGATTGTTGGGAAGAAGAAGAGTCAAAGAGCCGAGTCAACTATGTTGACTTGGTCAACAAAAGTCAACAGGAGTCAAAGCTGGTCAACTGACCAGTCAACAGAGGCGTGTTTGGAGGTACATCATCAACAAGAGTTAGTTAGATTATTGTTATGTCTAATACGGCTAACATGTGTGGGACGCGATTATTGTATCAAACCAACTCGACCATCTAGAACACATATGTGAACATAGAATGATTAATAGGACCTTGGATAATATATGGATGTTTAGGCGGTAATTGAGATATTGGGACTTTGTCAAACAATTGAACTTGACTCGACTCTATTGGACTATATAAAAGACTAATACAAATATATATACTTTATAAACTAACAAGATAACCATATTTGAATGAGGAAAATGATACGGACATTAGGACGTTTAATGATATCCTATTGACAATATTAGTTATCTCGGACAATTAGATATGCCATGGATACATAGGGTGGATGATGAAAACACTAAACTTGGGATATATTGTTGGGACATAATATACAAACTTAGAATGTTACTTAGAGATGGGACTTTAGATAATCATATATATATATATATATTATTGACTTGATATTTAGAATATGGAGGAACATAGTACACTACCACATGAATATTAGATGTTTGCTCGTTGGTAGTGACATGGAGATTAAATACAACTAAGACCTAACATAATAAACCTGACAAATAGGAGTTCGGATAAAGAACTTAAGTGTGCCCACACGTGTAACCGCGATATTGGTTACATGTACTAATGTATATGAACTTGAATAGGATTTTGTCAGTGAATAATAAATGGAATGCTATGTGGACGTGTGACACGCTGCTAAGGTGAGTTCGTGTACTTCCCCTTTTTCTGTTTTACTGTTTTGGGATGAATATATGCTTGTACGTGTAAACTGTTTTGTGTGTTAAAACTTACTTGATGTGACAAGGGCTCCCGAAACCAGATGCACACTCATTAACCCAAGGGAATTGGGCCACTTAATATATGAGTAGTACTACTTGGGGAATCCCCCACGCACAGTGGATCTGGAAGCCCGGAAAACCCTCCACTAAGGTCTGCGGACCGTTGCGGCATATATTTTGCCGTGGGAAATCCGTATTGGGAGTAGATGGATTCAGTGTTAGGATTGAGGTGTGATACTTGTACATCACCATGTTTAGAATTGTGTAAACTTGTTTTTGAACTATTAAACTGTTTTGGATTTACTTAACAACTTACACGGACTCACCAACATTATTGCTGACCAACTCTTTTTAAGCATGTGTTCAGGTACTGCATTCGAAAGATTATGAAGCATTCGGATTATGTTCATATGATGCGGATTATAGGGGATGTTGGCTAGATGACTTCGATAGAAGATTCGGCTATAAGGGTTGCGTAATAGAGCATTATAGTTAAGCGTTGGTAGAAGTATGGAACGATTAGTGGATTACACTCCTCAACTGCTTCGACGACCGCCGCGAATCGTCATTGCGTAGATATTAGATTATTTATTTAAGTTGTGTATTTTATTCTTGGATTAGAAATTGTATAAAACAGTAAATATTAGTTATCGTTGCTTCCGTTGTGCAAGTCTGTTACCAAACTGTCATTTCGGCCAGCCCCCACCGGGTTGGGTTGTTACAATCCTTGAGGATGATTCTATGATCACAGTCTCTTTTAGGGGGTAGGGTAGTAGGTATAGCAAAGACATCCTCAAACTTAAGCAATAACTCTTCTAATTCCTGATTTTTCTCTTCATTTTTGACTTTAGTTTCATGCTGAAATGATTGCTCATTTGTAGCATGCAAACTAAACATCTGGATTTCTGCCACTTCTTGATCCTTTTCTAACAGTTCATCTACTTTCTCAACAGAACAAATAGTCATATCATTGTTATCCACCCCTTTTAGTTCCACCCACTTGTCATTGACTTTAAATTTCATTGTTAATTCTTTAAAATTCCACATGATATCATTAAGGGTTTGTAACCATTGAACCCCTAATACCATATCATAGTTAGTTAGTGGAATCAAAATGACATCAGTCTTAAACCATATACCTTGCATCTGCCATTGGAAATCAGGACACATTAGGCTGCAAACCACTTGTTTTCCATCCGATACTGTTACCTTGACTTCTGGAATAGGTTTTAGTGGGCATCTCATTTTTCTTGCAAGTTTCTCATCAAGAAAATTGTGTGTAGACCCAAAGTCAGTCAAGATTTGAAGAATCTTGGTGCCAATTGACCCTTTTACCCTCATGGTGGAGAAAGAGGGCACACCCATCATGGCATGCAAGGAAATCTCGGGTTCTTGAATGCTTTGTTGCACTATTTCAGTATAATCTTCTATATCCTCTTCCTCTTCTTCAGAGCCCACTAACTCTATAGAAAACAATTGCTTCTTTTTACACCCATGACCAGGTGTGTATTTTTCATTACACCTGAAGCATTCCCCTTTTGCCCTTTTATCCTCAATCTCTTTGTGGGTCAAAGTCCATCTCTTAGATTTTAAAGGTTTTGGGTTATAAGCTGGTTTGGGTAATAGGGGCAAATTGTTGGTGTTAGGAATAGAAGTGGTTGAACTTGTTGGTTTGGTAGTGGTGTAAGAAGATCTGATAGGTTTAGACCAGGCCGTGTTATTGGCTGTAAGGTTTTCATCTTGGTATCTGGCTAACATGCATGCTTCTGGTAAGTTCTTGGGTCTCAACAATCTTACTGGATAGCCAATTTCTGGTTTAAGGGCACTCAGAAATAGACTAACAGCATACTCATCTGGAATTGACACCTTAGTCAATGCAATATCAAATTCTTGACACAATTCTTTTAGGGTTCCAATCTGTTTAATTGAGGCTAATGCCCCCATGGCATCTTGACTTAAAACAAATCCAAATCTAGCCATAACAAAGGTTTTGTACTCAAACCAGGTCATACCATCAATTGAACCACCCCTGGATTGTACAAATCCTTGATGCCAAAGAAGAGCTATGTCATCCATGTGAACAATAGCAAGTCTTACTTTTACAGTCTCTGGTGTAGCATCAATAGAGAAAAATGCTCCACCTTACACAACCACCCTTCGACATTCTCACCATTGAACTTAGGAAAGTCAATTTTAATTAATCTGTTGGTGTGTGTATTATAGGTTTCAAGTGCATTACCACCATTGTTGGTATGATTGTGATTAGAATTATGAGACCTATTTTGAATGGATTTTAGAATCTCAGAAACTTGAGCTTCTGTTTGATCTTTCATGGCTACCATATTGATCTTTAATCCTTCCAAGGAAGAATCAAGTTCTTGGAGTTTCTGTTCCAATGACTGATTTCGAGTAGACATAATGAAAAAAAATTGATCAAGAATAGACAAATCACTAATTGATCGATCTATTAGAATCAAGTTGTCACAAATTGACAGTTCAATGGAGTGAAATGATCAACGATTGATCAAATCAGGGTTTGAAAAGAATTTAGATGGATAGAAATGAAAAACAGAACATATAACAAAGAAAGATGGAAGAATAGAACAATATAATTGGAATAGAGTAGAGAATTAGGACGAAGACTGGAAATGGAATGATGAACAATGGTGGTTTGATGATGGTTAATGGCGGTAGACGGTGGCAGTTATGGTGGTAAGAGTTAGTTAAGGTAGTTATAGTGGTGGTAGTTGGTAACGGTAATCAAAGCCGAAGGATCGTCGGCTTTGATACCAGTTTGTTAGCTACAAATTGAGAAAGAATCAAAAGAGAGGAGGAATTCGTCAAATCATAGCTGTCTTTATTGATATTATTGATCGGTATTTATAATCGAATACAAATAAATTGTTTCCGCCTAACAACTACCATCTAACAAACATTTAAACAGCTAAAAGTACAATTTTACCCTTTACTTTCTATGGCTAATGACCAAAATACCCTTTAGTTGTAACATGTCGTTTAGGTTTCGATCCTACATCTTATATACAAAAATTATTGGGTGTCGGTTTACACCCTTCGACACACTATAGATACGCCCTAGTTATCCCAAATAAATTGAAAGAAAATTTAGGGTCATTTGTTGGACATCAATGCAGTTAAGACTGTAAGACTATCCGTTGTGGCCCGCGAGCGAGGAGCAGGGAGCCACAAATTGGTACAAGTGGAAAGCCTGGACCATAACATCGTCCAGCTATCAACCCCGCGAGCTAGCCGAAGCTACCACACTCGCGTGTGGTAGCGGGTCAAAAGTAGCCGTTGGAGGTCAAACTAACCGTTGGCTGCCGACCGTTGGCAGCCAACTCACTATTTTTGGCAACTTAAATATTTCAACTATCACATCACACAAACTATCAAAAAAAAATAAAATTCTTTCTCTCGACTACACAATGGTTTTGCAATGGAATGACTTGTCTTCGTCCGAAGAAGACGACTTGATTATGCAAGTGGGTAGGATAACGGTTGAGTACCTGATAGCACGGTCTCGAAGAAGAAGGAATCCCGTGCTAACCCGACAGCCGGCTCTTGACCGTGACAGAGGCTTGGCGATTTGTCAAAATTACAAAGGTGATGTCCCACGTGCCGAATCAACGATCGATAATAACCAAAGACTCGAGAACATAAGGAATCTCAAGAACCGTGAGATACACGGAAACCTCCGCCATGAATTAGTCGAGCATTTGTGGGCTAGACGTCCCGATGATGTTGTGTTAGATTAGTTTTTTTTATACGTTATTGTAAACATTAATCTATTTGTAGTTAACTTTATTTGTTGGTTTAATATAATGACAAAAGATCAAATGCAAACAACTTTTTCGTACGAACTGTACGAACTGAAGGGAACAAAAAAAAAAGTGGCGGTGGCATTTTCGTAAATAATGACCACCACTCTTGTTGATATAATTACTCTAGTGTATATAATTACTCTAGAGTAATTACCCTAGAGTAATTATATAATTACTCTAGTTATATTAATGACCACCACTCTTGTTGATATAATTACTCTAGAGTACATACCCTAGAGTAATTATATAATTACTCTAGTTATATAACCACGCTATATAATTACTTTAGAGTAATTTTATAATTACTCTAGTTATATAATTACGCTAGAGTAATTACGCTAGTTATATAACTAGAGTAATTATATAATTACTCTAGTTATATAAAGTTTTCAATATTTACAGAAATGCCACCGCATGTTTTTTACTTCAGTTCGTACTGTTCGTACGATAAAGCTATTTGTACGTGAACTTAACCCTAATATAATTTGGACAAATTTAGAAAGTATGAAAAAAAATAAAAAAATACAAAAAAACTGGATAAAGCTGCTGCTCACCTCTAGCCACACACAACATCAGGTGAGTGAGCAGAAGCTTTATCACCCTGTTAACTGAGCGCTGACATGACGCAATATAAGAGGATAAAGCTTGTGCTTACTTCTAACCACAACGGAAAGTCTAAGGAAATAGTTACTGAATGTTGGTACCAACCCAATCATCATGATTTGCTGATATTTTTTCCTTCATCAAATATACTTGGTGGAAGAGTCATTTTATGAGCCGGTGGTGAAACTTTCATATCAAAGATTATTGAGTTATGATCATTTCATTTTCATATTAAAAAACTTAGAAAATGTTACATAATGTTTCAATCAATTATTCTCATATTTTAAAATTTGGTCAGACACATATATCATAAATAATTTTACTCATAAAAGCAATATGTCTAAGATAATATTAACAATTTTCATATAATTGAAATAATTAATTAAAAGATTATTAAACGTATTAATTTACCTTGCTAAAAGTCTCAAAGTCGTGTTCTAACAAAATAAAGAATGTTAGGTGACTATGGAGGGACCAAGTGCCCAACAACTCAATAAATAAGTATGACTTCATTTTTATTTTTAACTTCTATTATAGACTTAATTATTTGCATGTACTTATCGACTTTAGAAATTATATCACTACATATTAAATTCATAAAAAGGATTAGGTAATATTCAATTTCATAATTATTATAAATCGGTTGATTCAGCAATCCCTTATTAGTTTATTTTAAGTGTAATATAATGTCAACATCTACTATAAATGATTTACTCCATGACAGCTAAAATGAAACTTTTTTAATTTGCAAAATTATAAGAATGGTTTATATTCTTATTTTATACTGATAAGCAAGATCATCATCATACTCAGTTAATTCTACCTATAACAAAGTTAAGGTAGGGTCTGAGAAGGGTAAAATGTAGAGAGCCTTACCTCTACCCATAAGAATAGAGAGGCTGCTTCCAGTAAAACCCCCGGCTCGATGTGATTTGGTATCAAGCCTTGGACATAAGGCACAAAACACTTAGCAATCGGGACAAACCTGATCAGTGCATGTACCCCTTTGTCTTTTGGCTATCAACGCCACCACATGATCCATGATTAACCGTCCGTCGTTTTTAACGTTATTTTCATGAAATTAGTAAAATAACGTTAAAACTAGTGCAACTTTACTTTAGCCCCCAAGTGCGCACACCATAAGTGAGGCGCTACTCATAAGCAAGATGAATAATGAAATAAACATGAATTTGTTAATGACATGTTTGCTACATGGAATCAATAATCTCGTGAAAGAGGAGTTTACGCAATACATGTCTGCTTTACAGCTTCAAGTCGTGTGTCGAAAACGAGCTTGTGCGGCTTGTTGATTACTAGGTGGCAATTTTTGTATTGGATTCAAATGTCTACTTATTTACATATTTAATAAAACATTAGTTATGCAAATGCTTAGACTTTTGCCTTTTGAACCAATAATGTAGAAAAATTAAGAGCTGAATGATTAAGAGGTTTATTAGAAGGCTAACAAACACCCTCTAGTTCTTTTTTTGGTTCTACTTTGTGCTTTATTATTGGTAGCACATTTCATAATTTTCATTTTCTTATCTTAGACTTTAGTAATTTTTTTAATTTCTTTCTTTAGAGTATGTATCAATGCTCATTTATTTTTTTAGTATTTTCTTAAAATGAAATCGATTCAAGGACTAGAGTTCCCGAGCATCAACATAACAAAGTTATTTAAACTCATTAAAGAGAGAGAAAAGACGAGAGGTTAGTTTGCGGGGCAGGAAATCCTAGCCCAATATATAATATTTGGATTTTCAGTTAGCCGGGGCAAAATATCACACGGTAAAAACATTATTAACTAAAGTTGTAAACAATAAACTAACATAAATATAAGTCAAAATTACAAGAAAAAAAAACATCTTTTAGGTTTGTATCGACTTGCATGTTTCAGTATTAATGCTTAAAAATCATGTTGGTCATTCTTTATCTTTCATTTTTGTAACAAGTTTCATGCTTTATGGCAAACTCAATTAGTTTTTTAGAGTTAAATCATTGCATGTACTATTCATGTGAGGGCAAAACAAGGTTTTTTTAAACCCTAATCTTATCAGACTCGTCAGTTTGACCCTTTCTATGATTGTTGGGCATCCACCCTTCTTCTCCAGTCAAAATTATTTAGGACATATCTCCATCTCCATGACCAAACACAATGAATAGACACACTCTATAAACATACCAAAGCCCCCCTTAAGACTGCTCCCCACTCCCATGCCACCACAAATTTGAAGGCATTTGAGTAATTGAAATCAAGTTGTTGACAGTGCTTCTACTTTTAGGTGGGGGTAGGATCGAAAATATGTTAATTTTAGTTCACCATCACTACCTTAACATATACAAGTGATGATGTCATTGATGATGGTGGCTAAAATTGAAGACAGAGATGGTAGAAACCCATTAACGCGAATAAACTGATCACATCACTGATAGTCAAAACCCTTAAGAATCCGATCAAATAGATATATCTCATACCACAAAACCGTATAATTATTTCAACACGTTTAACAACAACAATTCACATCCCTTATCCCAAGCCTCAACATAGTGGCAACATGTATGATTATTATTGTTATTTTTTAACATACATTTTCAAGTGATACATAGGGCATGTTTGGGATTCCTTCTCCTTATCTCCTTATCTCCTTCTTCTACCTCCTTATCTCCTTAATCAAAAAGTTTCAATTTCTTACTTATAACTTATCTCCTTTTCAACCCACAAAAACCTCATTTTCAACCCATTACCCAAACAAACTTATCTCCTTATCTCCTTTTTGATTAAGGAGATAAGTTATAAGTTGGTGAAATAAGGAATCCCAAACATGCCCATAAACATATGGTGTCCATCCTCCAACTTGTTTGCTATGTGACCCCACTCAACTCTTCTCTTCCACTATCAACACATCACTAAAACAATACAAAACCGACACAAATTCACACACACACACACACACACCAACTCACACACACATCCGGCCCACCGATCCCTCCCGTCACCGTCCTGCAATGAACCGCCGGACGACGTCGTTCCACCACCACCCTCTCTGTCTATACCTAATAATAATAATAATATCATTACTCTCTTCCACCTTCGTTATCTCCGCCGCAGATCAGCTGCCTCTGGTGGATAACGCCGACGCTCTTGTTATTAACGCCACCGTCAATACGACGGATAGAGACCGAAGCTTTGCTGGAATGATTGATCGGGCCCTGGAGAAGGAGTTCAACGAGAGTGATCAGACCGAAGGTTAGGTTATTATTATTATTATATTATTATTATTAGATCTGATGGTTTTATTTAGTGTTTTATAACGTGTAGTTTGTGACTTTGTGTTGTTAAGTTAATTGCTTAGGGTTTTTGTTTCTGCATTGTTGTTTTATGGATTGGATTGTTTTTTAATTAATTGGAAATTTTAGGGGTTTTGTGTTCGGTTTATTATTTGGCTACAATGTTGGAGTCTTGTAGTATTGGTTTGACTTCTGTTGTCTAATTGATCTGCAATGGATCTGTTGGTTCTGTTCGGTTCGGTTCAGTTCAGAGAATCTCTGTCATTGATGAAGCTTTTTCTTGGATTTTAAGCATCACAGTCACTAGGCATCTATTTAACTGAGATTGGTGTTAATTTTCGATGTTAAGCTTGGTACATATTCGAGATGTGTGATTGCAAATTTATCACTCAACTTGCTCTTTCTATTTGGTGCTTGTTATAAAGTTGAACGTTGGTCAACGTTGGAGATCGCTGGTCGGGTAGTTTAAGTTTGACTTCGGTTGTCACTTGTCAAATTGATCTACAATGGATCTGTTATTTAGCATTGTTTCAGAGCATCTGTGTTGAAGCATCTATACAACTGAGATTGGTGTTGGTTTTCCAATGTCAAGTTTAATAAATTCTAGATGGATGATTGCAAATCTATCGCTCAGCGTATTCTTTCTATTTAGTGGTGGTTATAAAGTGTAACGTACTTGCATTATTTATTTTATTAAAAGGAATCTTGTTTGAAATCAAGATCCAAGCCTTGTTCATGTGCAACATGGTAAGTAGTGGATTATTATAATTAATACTGAGAAATATAATGAACAGTAGTACACACCCTAGCTATAATAATAGTTATATAATTTAAGATCTAATGGTTTATGTTGTTGAAAGATGTTAACAAGATTTTATCTTGTGCTCTTTTGGGTTGACCTAATTCGTAGATGCCAAAAGTAAGGGAAGTTTTGTCCTGGAACAAAATATAATAGAGATAGTGTCTTTCTTAAGTACCAACATTGCTAACTGGATGTATTTTCTGTAATACTGTTACTGCAAGAGATTTATACTTAAATTAAATCACTAGATTCCCTATATTTTACCATGGCCTTGATTTAATATAATTATGTTAATATCCTTTTTGTCTTCACATCCGACTTCTATACCTTTTTGGATAAAGTTTGCTTGACTAGTTTTGTGTTGTTGAATCAGTTGATCTTTCCAATCATAGTTATGCTGTGCTTTGTAATAAAATAAATTCGTACCATTTAGCAACAAAACTTCTGTTTAGCTAAAGCTAAATGAGTTCTCAGTGGTTCTAGTTTTGAACACTGGATTTGCATCTTAGTAAGGATAGGAATACTTGAGTCTTGAATGATTATGGCAGCTTGTACTTGGCTTGCTTTAGTAATGAATGTTTACGACAATTGGAGCATGTCATTATGAAAAGGAGGGAAATAGGAGGGGTATAAGATGACACGTTTCCGTGAACTCGAGAAGATTGTTGAGTTTTATTTAGTTAAATTTAGTTTAGTTGTAGATCGCTATTCTAGAGGTGTGTGTGTATTACAATATATCATTATAAGCACCTTCACTAATAACTCTTGGTATTGGAGGCAAAACATTTACTGTCTCACTGTGTATCTGCATCTTGTCATCATCTGACCCAGTAGTCCATTCGTTATGTGATTACACTGGCAACATGTGAGCATAGATGATTAACATATTATTAGTAGTATCTGTTTTACACCTACTAATATAGACTCTGAAAGTTTGAATCTTTGATGCATGTTTCTTGATTTTTATTAGCTTCACTTGCCTTGAATTTGCAGAAAATGATGCTGGCAGCTTTAACAACAGTGTTGCTGGGCAACAGGTTAGTGGCATCAGGATTTATATAGTCTCAGATGGATAAGTGCTATTTGATAATTTTCTTATAGCATTTCATCATAATGACGGAAATGTTTCGTAGACTGTAAGTACGTGGAATTAAACTTCCAATTTAAGTTGAGAACTTGACATAATAGCTTGATTTTCTGATTAACGGAGTTCATATATTACTTAGTTTAATTGCTGGCAACATTTGCCCTTGGTTACCTGTAGTGCACATTCTACGCAATTCTATTACCATCGAAGCACATTTTTCTCTACAAAGTATTGATTGAGTTGCATCTTCTTTTAACTATTTATATTCTGTGAATCTTTCTATTTCTTTGTCTCTTTCCATCTATTAAGTCTTTCTATTTTGTTTATTGCAGAATTTCAAGTTGCTTGCTGATTGTGTTTGATTTTCATGTGTTTTAACCAGGCTGTATTGGAAACTGTTGCTAGGGTTAAGTCCAAGAAAAATGACACAAAGGACGACAAGTATGGGCTCTCATCTCTTTCTTACTGAATTCTATGTTGTTTTATAACTGATGTCCCACTCATAATAATCAATTTCCTGTACAGAAGTTATATGTTAGAATACTACTAATATTGAAGACAATTTTTGTAGGTCCTTTCAACTTCATCATGTTTTTAATATTGATAATGACAATGGGGCAGAAGAGACACCAACATTAATTGACAGAAAGGTAAAACTTTTAAAATTTCTATTGCTAAATAATTTAATAGTTTTATGTCCTTACTCCTTAGTCCTTATGTTTCTTCAATCGTTATTCAGGATAATGTTTTTATAATATCCAACTTCAAATCAAAATACCCAGTGCTACAGTTAGACCTGAGGTAATTCTTTTATTTTATTATCAAGTATCAATATTTGTTACCAAACAATAAATCACCAGAGCAATTTATAATATGGTGATTTTACAGGTTAATCTCCGATCTAGTTGTTGTCATTGTATCTGCCACTTGTGGTGGCATTGCCTTTGCTTGTGCTGGACAGCCAGTATGAACACCATTTAAATCTTTTTTGCATGTATTCTTTTAGTCAAAAAAATAGTGTGCTGCTTATTTATTCGTTTTTTTTTTCATGACTCATTTATGCGGATCATTTTGCTTTAACAGGTTTTTACTGGATATTTGCTGGCAGGATCTATTGTTGGGCCTGGTGGACTGGATGTAGTCAGTGAACTGGTTCAAGTACGTCACTTTGTATCTAATTCTGACACGATTAATAATATTAAAGTTGTTTACTTATGTTAAAGAGTTGTTACAATTTCAATCAATATCTGTTTGTTATGGTTTAGAGCTACCTTGCAAGATGAAAATTTGGAAGCTAATTAAAATTTATATGTTTAAATACAGGTAGAGACGGTGGCACAATTCGGTGTAATTTTTCTTCTTTTTGCTTTGGGGCTGGAGTTCTCCATGGCAAAGGTTGGATTCTTGATTAAAGCTGTATTCATCTGATATTGTTTCAATGCAAGAAAATGAACTCAAATAATTTGTCTATAATTTTAGCTTAAAGTTGTTCGAGCTGTTGCTGTTCTTGGAGGGTTGCTTCAAAGTTTACTATTTATGTGCATATGTGGAATTGCAGCCGCTGTAAGCCAATGCTTAAACCTTTTAATTCCTTTAACATCTTTTAGGAGTTAGGTTACATTTGTATTTTGTAGGGGTGTAGTGTTTTGCGGCTTTGTAGGAGCAGTATGGTGGTGGTGTAGTGTTTTGCGGCTTTGTAGGAGCTAGACATATTTTGGTACTTAAACAATAATATTTTGTGTGCGTGACCTTATATGATTGAACATGGAGGTTTTTTGGTTGTACACAGATATAAATTCTCACAGAGGGTAGTTCTGTTCTTTTGGTACTATTAAGTTGTGTGTCTGTGTCTTTTATTATTGTATCTTTTGGTCTTTAAGGAATAACAAGGTAGAAAATGTATCTTGAGTTAAATTATAAGTATGTTAAAGGTCTATATGTTATTATTAGCTGTTGTAGAATGGCTCCTTCTAATTGGATGATATTTACAGTTATGTGGCGGTAAATCTTCTGAGGGTGTTTTTGTTGGTGTGCTTCTTTCAATGTCTTCAACAGCAGTGGTAAGACCAAGTGTTTTTTTTTTGCTTGGAGCTTGTGGACCTTTTGTTACTTTATAGCTCAATTATTTATTAATGTCGTACAATTTTATCATGCAGGTCCTAAAATTTTTGATGGAGAAGAATAGTGTCAATGCCCTTCATGGACAAGTTACTATTGGGACTCTCATCTTACAGGTGCTTGCCATTTTCCCCCTTAATTGCATGCATCTGTGAATCAAACTAAGATTTCGTGGGGTTACAAATCATCTATTTTACATCCTTAGTGATTTATACTATTACATTTCATGAATTGTGAGAATATTAAAATCTATTGTATCTTATTCATTAATTTACAGGATTGTGCGGTGGGTTTATTGTTTGCTCTTCTTCCAGTCCTTGGTGGAACTTCTGGTGTTCTACAAGGAGTAATTTCCATGACTAAATCGTAAGTTTCTAACATTTTGATTATACAATTTATTTTATTATATAGGATATTGAATCTTTTTTTTAGTATGGGAAAAACACTATTTCTTGCCAATGCTTATAAAATGAACATATGTAGTGTTTTACGTTATATTCACTTGGTGCATATTGGCGATTTCTGTTGATTTAGTCATTATACTGATCCTTAGTTAGTCAGGTTGGTGACGTTGGTTGCATTTTTAGCGGCTTTATCAGTATTGTCAAGAACGGGCTTACCTTGGTTTCTTAAACTGATGATAAACCTCTCCTCACAGGTGTGAAATAATTCAAATGCTTTGCAAATTTTAAGTGAAATTATACAAATGGGCCTTTTCTAGTGCATGTTGTTATGTTCTTAATGTTCTGTGCAGACCAACGAACTGTACCAGTTAGCATCTGTTGCGTTTTGCCTGCTGGTAGCTTGGGTTTGTGTTTCTTCCTGATACTTGTATCTTTCGATTTTATTGTTCAATTGCTTGATTTGGCTGGTTATATCTTACCAAAATATGTATTATGTAAATTCAGTCTAGTGATAAGCTGGGATTAAGTTTAGAACTGGGCTCATTTGCTGCTGGAGTTATGATATCAACAACTGATCTTGCTCAACATACACTTGAACAAGTAAGATCACATCTGTTTGCCTTCCAACATGTTTGCTAACGTTATTTAAGTATATTCTTTTGAACCTTTTTCACCGTATGAGTATATAATATGCAGAAATATAATTTGATTGAAGTTTTTATTGATGCAGGTTGAACCAATACGTAATTTCTTTGCTGCCCTATTTCTTGCTAGCATTGGAATGCTGATTCATGTTCATTTTCTGTGGAACCACATTGATATCCTGTTAGCCTCTGTTCTATTGGTTGTTATTGCGAAGACAGTCGTCATTTCTGTAGTTGTCAAGAGTTTTGGCTACAACAACAAAACTTCAGTACTTGTAAGTTTTTTCATCCTCCAATACTTCTATTCCAGCAGCCATTTTTTTTATGATAAGAGTGATAGTTAAGAATTCACAAACACTTGGTGGGAGTTTTGATCCCTTTACGTATGAATGGGTTGATATTAACAAGTGTATGTTGAAAGGAAACTGATCAACTAAATTGAAGGGGTCTAAATTCACCAACGGTTTTATAATTTAATGCATAAAGTCTCCTAAGTCATTTTATGTTCAAAGTAGTTAGTATCTTAACAATATTACCTTTGTAAACTTATATAACGCTTTATTTGTAAAAGAACTTAAAATTTTTGGACAGACCTGACACGATTCGACACAAGTTTAAAATAATTTGGTTGACCACAACCCGTTTTGACCCTTTACCAAATTGCGCCTTATGTGTTGCCTTCGGCCGTGCGAATCTTCTTTTTTCTTCCTTTTTGCAAAAAATGAGGGAGTATACAACGTATTTTGATTAGTATTTGAGACTTTCTATTTTCCATGTATTATCACTAATAATAAAAAGAGTTGTGAAATGCAGGTCGGGATGTCTTTAGCACAGATAGGAGAGTTTGCTTTTGTTCTTCTCAGCCGTGCTTCTAATCTTCATCTAGTCGAGGTTGTTCTTAATGCACGTCTTTGTTAACATCACCTTGTTGTTTGGTTTGGGGACAAAAGATTCTATGAAAGACGATGCTGGAAATTTTGGTTAACTTACTTGGTATACACACCTAAATATTTTCTGTTTCGTTTTGCCTTTCAGGGGAAGCTGTACATGCTACTTCTTGGAACCACTGCTCTTAGTCTGGTAATAAGAAAACCATCATTTTTTTTTTTGCAATAGTGGTGGTTTTTTTATTTATTTATATAAAGCGATTTAGGTATTTCGACTTGTTGAGTGATAAAGCATAACCAATAAGTAAATGGATCTAACCTGTCACGTCTAAAGAAACTAATAAGTTGAGTGCACAAGAACTTAAGACGGGTCACTAACAAAAGCAAGTTTGTAGGTGACGACTCCATTACTTTTCAAGATAATACCGGCTGTAGTGCATCTTGGTGTTCTGTTGCGGTGGTTCACCCCCGATAGTCAAACCGAGGTCAATCATTATTTTGATACACACATCAATTATCTTGTTTGTTTGATTGATCGTCAAAGAATCTGATTAATTTGGTTTGTAAATTGATTATAACAGATGAGCTTCAAAGTAGACGGGCTACGTTCAGATAGTGCAAAACAACGTATTGCCTTGATTGCCAAGGATCTTTTGATCCATGAAGGTTAGTTACACACTGTTGTCTCAAAGTCTGACGGGTGCAAGTGTCGGCTTTTCAAGTATAGTCAAGAATATGAATCGGGTGACAACGTGCTTGTCTTTTTGCAAGTGTCTACAGAAGAAACACGTTTTCCTCAGAATGGGGAAAATGGGTTATCGAGGGTTAATCTAACCAATAGGTAACTAACAGGTGTGAAGCCTCTTTGTTGGTTTGTAATGTAACATAGTTGTATGTACGCCGGGGGAAACGGGGGGAGCGGGTTTTGTGTAATTTTTGAAGGGCCAATTCTTTTATATAGTTGTAATCGTTGCTTAAATCTACCACATTTCCATATTAATCTGTGAGTTGCCATGACATTTGAAATAGTGTGGACTCTGTTCTTGTGTTCACATCTTACTTATTTTTTGTATTGTTTCATGTTTTATCGATTCAAAGTGAACATGTTTTGGGTGCAGATTGCATTGACCTGACAGGTACTAATCTTTTTCCACCCAATTCTTTTCAACCTAATAACCTGTTGGGTTCATTTGGTACATGTTGGTTATTCACTTTTGGCTTAGTTTTTATGTGAATCCGGCCGAATCACGACTCAAAACCCGTTGATAACCCAATGTTTCGAATCATTGAGGCGATATTTGTGTTAGGGCTTCTTAACGAGCGGGACAAGCCTGTTATGGCTTTAGATGGATATAAACTTAAACCTGCCAGCTTGGCTCTATTCAAAAACTCCGAACAAGCTGAAGTGCAATTTTACTTCGACTTTGTTTGTTCAATTGTAAAATTTTGAATGTCCTGCACGTGGATATATGGCAAAAAAATTAATATTTATTGCCCATATGGCCTATAAAAATTGAATTCCTTGAATGGCTTACTTAAAGTCGTCAAGCCAACGAGCACTCACCTTGTCTTGTTAAAATGAGCCAACTACACTCAACTTGTTTATTTACGATATAATTTCAACCAGCTTTTGTTAAACTATATCTTAGCGAATTTTGAGAGCGAGCTATTTTTTTTCTCTTATTTTTTTGGGAAGGTATCATAGCGCAGGGGATCAAGGAACCACAACCCGATGGGAACCACCCTAGGTTCGAGAAACGGAGCCTGGGTCATAACAACCGGTCCGGGCAAAACTACGCCACCAAGACGTCTAACTGAGACCTTCCCAGGAAGAGCGAGCTATTTAGTAATCAAGCATCCTAAATGTAAAACAAATATATAATAAAGAAAAAAAAATAATACTATCCCTAGATGTTGATCTAGTCCAAATTAGAATAACCCAATCCCAGCATTTAACTGGTGTTGAAAATCAGAGAGCATGATGCTAAAAATAATATGATTGGTTGATTTAGTGACAAAGATAGCGACAAAAGTTGCAGAAATTTTGACAGAAAAGGTAAGATAAGGCACACTCCATGCTTCTATATTTCTGTGTGCTTCTCAATACCAGAGACAACAACATTTCTTCGCTCTTTATTCTCTAGTCTGTACCAAATATTTACTTTTAATATCCTTAAATTTTAAATATTTTAATTGACAGATAAATAGACGTGATTGTTTGTCAGATTTGCGACACCTAACAAACAGTGAGGATTAAAAATAGGCTGTGTATTTTCACTCTAAAAGTCTATTTCCACACTAATACGTCTCGTACAAGACGTATCAAATCCTAAATTTACTGGCCTGACGTTTTCTAAAGTGTCAGGTCTGTAACACCATACCGATATGTCTCGTGTTGACTAATACAAGGCGTATCAGTGTTGTTTTTTTATGGATTTGTTATGTTTTGATTGGTTTTGAACATATTTTGTTTTGTTTTGGTTAGTTTTGAAAAAGGTATGTAGGGCCGGTTATAGGGGGTGCAATGAGGACTCCCAGCCCGGCCCTAAAAGGGCACTTTGAGCGGCGACGATTGTTTTCTTTCTGCAAGTATTTTCTTTCTGTTTTTGACCCAAAAAAAAAAAGATATCATCTAACGTAAGAAGGTGAAGAGTAGATAACGAAAAAGTTGAGTCAAACATGAAAAACTAGATTTGAAGGATACGACAGAATTAAAAAAAAATCGAAATGTGTTACTTGAGATTTGTGTTGTCTACAGTAATTGTGCAGCTTTTGCAGTAAATATATAGTTGTACTACAAAACAGTAACCGTCTCACGCTTTTGCACATGATGCAAGTCAAATTCATTTTATAGAAAAAAACTTTTGAAGTCTAGACATAAAATAATGGCCCTTCAAATTATAATTGAATTTTAAGAAATTGTGGTTTTTTTATGCGCCAATTAGCCAAACATATTAATTTTTATAATTACTACGACACTTTCAGTTCTATACCCGGTTCGACCATTCCGACTAGGAAACTGGTAAGGACACCGGTTCAACGTCCGCTTCGATTATGAAAACATTGCTTAAAAGACCTAAAACTAAGGGGTACATATTTTGCTGCTCGGCGCTGGCACCTGAATTTTCAGGGACGGCCCTGAAGGTATGGTTTTTGAAAAGCGTGTTTTTTACCTTGATTGATCGTTGTATTTCAATGCAATTGAAAAGTTTTTTTTTTAAATAAATCGATTAATCGCTGTATTTCAATGCATTCAAAAAATGTGTTTTTTTACTAAATCATTTATCGTCGTATTTCAATGCATTGGAAAAGTGTTTTCTTTTTAATAAGTCGATTGATCGTTGTATTTCAATGCATTTGAAGAGTGTGTTTTTTAGTAAATCGATTGTTGAACTCTATTGACCCATAGAAGAACAAATGATTGGAAAGCCAAAATATATTATCTTATGATCCACAATAAAATAGTGCTTGAAGATCAATTCTCCCAATGACAAAGACCTAACAACTGCTGCTGTAAAGTCTGCTACACACAAGGTCTGTTGAAGAATCTAATGAAGAATGAAAGAACTGTTGAATTCAAGGTCTACTAAGAAGACAACAAGGTCTGTTGAAGAATAAGGTCTGTTAGAGCCTTAGTAGTGTTTAGACTTTAATAGATGATGATCAACAGATGTAATAGAGAAGTGTTTAGCTTAGCAGATGTTACAGTTAGTTAGTTAGTTAGCTGTCATTGTCTAGGTGATGTCAGCTTAGATTACAACATATGTTTCATTTGTACTATAAATAGAACAGTGATTGTACTGTTCTATTCATCACTCTTCACCAACATTCTTTGAATGAACAAATCTGAGTGATCAGGCTGAGGGGGAACTGTAATCATTGTACTGATAATCTGTGATAGTTTATGAAAAGTATTTTGATAAAAAACATGCTTCTGTTTGTTATGAATTAAAGTTATTATTCAGTTGCACTTTCATTTATATCTATTTTTCATTACTGTTTCATTCATTAACTTTCATAACAATCAAACTTGGATCCTAACAATTGGTGCCGGAGCTTGGTCAATTAAATCCGATCTAAACAATCAATTTAATATAACAAATGAGCTCATTATTATTGATATCGATTGGTTCGTAGGTAAAAATTTAATTACATTCAATGTAGTTTAAACGCACTTTGTTTTATAAGCAATTAAGGCACCAATGCTTGTCAGAGCTGAATACAATATCTGGTAACGTCGAATGAACCATGTTCTTGCTCAACAGAACATGGGATGTTGGAAGTCGGTTATCTTCGGACCACATGTTCCGATGGTGCCGAGTACCGAGGACCCAAAAGTTCAGGAGTCAAAGAAGCTAGAAAACTATTCCAAGCTAGATTTTCAATAAAAATTGAGTTAGATGTCAATGCTTTCAGTATTGTTGCAATGGCTCTACCAAATGACATCTATGCTGGCCTGTTACATTATAACAGTGCAAAGGAATTGTGGGATGCTTTGAAAGAACAATTTGGCGAGACTGAAGAGGTAATTGAAAACAATCGTGAAATATTGAATCAACAATATGAAACATTCAATCATGTGAAGGGGGAGTCATTAACTCAACAATTTGAGAGGTTCAATTGTCTGATAAGTGAACTAAAACTGGTGGGACTTACTTATCCTATATCAACTTTAAATCATAGGTTCTTAAGGTCACTACCAGATAACAGGCACTATAGCAATTGTCATGAGAAACTCAATTGGATTTAAACACTTAAGTCTGACCTAACTTCATGGTAAGCTCTTGAAATATGAGAGAGGGAGAGAGAGAGAGAGAGATAGCTTAACCAGAAAAAGAAGGATTCTAGAAAATGTGTCTGATGATGATGTGTATGGTAATACAATACTTCTAGGTCAAGAGGATTCTTCTAGAAGTAGTAAGGATCATAGTTATGATCATTTCATTGACATAACCTAAGAGCTTCACTCTTATTCTTACTCACTCAACTATGCTTTTACAGCTAGTGGTGAAATCCAGGCCTCTAATAACTTGTCATTTGAGTATAATGATCCTCAACATTTTGACCCCCTTGAATTAGAGGAAATGGACATTTTGCATCAATTGGCCCTACCCAGTATTAGAACTAACAAGTTTTATAACAAATCTGATAGGAAATATCCAGGGTGCATGGAGGGTCAAAAGTGGGTTTGGATAAATCAAAGATAAAGTGTTATAACTGTCACATGTTAGGACACTTTGCTAGGGAATGTACGAGTCAAAATGGTACACCAATGATCACCTACCCGAATCAAAGACCTCAGATCAACACACAACAACACTCTTATCAGTATTTCCAGAATACCCCTATCCCAAATGTTCAAAGCACTGCTCATTTTGCACAATCCTCAAACAATGTTCCAGTACACTATGTCTAAACCATTGTTCCTCAGATCCAGTATGTTCAAACCCATGTTGCTCAGGTACAAGTACCACAAGCTGCATCATACTTTGCACTTGCAGATACCAGTCAACAGAGCTTCTTCACTCAAGGTCTTGTTGATTGGAGTAGTTTACCAGATGTGCTAACAGATGAACACTTTGCTCTTGTTGTCAAACCTGAAAATGAACCAGAAAACTTATGTTTCATGGCACTAGAGATAATAGTTGAGGGAGTTGAATATGAGGAGGTGGTGTTTAAGTCTGAAAGTGCGATTAATGATGTTGAATCAGATGTTTCAAGTGAAAAGATTGAAGAAGAAGTTGTGAGTCTATCAGACCCATGAAATGCCAGTGAATGTGAATGCAAATGTGAGTGTGCATTGATGGTTGCTGGCTTGCTGCTAAGGTAGCTCCTAAAATCCTAAAGGATTTATGTTCAAACACATGCGTGATAGCTTTTGCTAACATAAAGGAGGTGAATGAAAACCTTAAAAAGAAAATCTTAGAGGATGAAAATCAGTTTGAAAAACTCACTAAAGAGTTAAAATCAAATTTAACTGAAAAAGAATCTAAGATAAGTAGTCTAAAACATGAAGCAAGCATAGCCAAGGACCAACTCCAAACTATGATAGTAAAATATCAAAGTTGTAAACAAAGAGCTTGAGTCTACCCACAACACTTGTGAAAAATGGGTAGAATCATGCAAAGGTTTTGAGATGCTGCTCAACCAACAGACCAAAAACAATGTGAAGTTTGGTATTGGATTCCCTAAATCAAATGACCAGGAATCAAAAAACTTAGCTACAAAGGAATCTAAAATGGTTGAGATTATCCCCACAAATTTGAATGGTCAAGACACAAAAATTACTGAACCAAATGGTAAGGAAATTATTCTTGAAAAACTTGAAGGTTCCTCATCATTTGCTAAGATTGAAAAATATATGTTTAAGCCAACTTGGTCTAATGAGTGTGATGTTCTTGATAATTTTAAAACTAGTAAATTTTTCACCCACTGATGGTATCAAAGCCCCAAAGGTGAAATCATTTCCTTGGCAGATCTTCTAGCAGATATTCAAACATTTGTTGAAATGAAAAATGAAAAAGGGAAGAAGAAAGAAACGGATCCAAACTTGTTCTATGATATTTGTGAAAAGAACCATGTCACTAAAAACTATTTTCTTCTAAAAGCATATGACATCAACAAAGGAACAAGTGTATGTGAGTCTAAACCATACTACACCATTTGTAGTAAAAAGAATCACAAAACTCAAGAGTATCTTTATCTCAAAAACTTTGATGTAAAGAAAAATGTGTATAAAGCAAAAACTCTGATGAGTCAAGGGACTAGTACTTCAAAAGGAAAGTCCAAACAGATGTTCACATCTGTTACCAAAAATATAAATGAAAACTCTGCTCCCAAAGATGTACAAGTAACAGATGCTCAACCCTCAGTCAAGTTTCCAAGAGGCTATGGATAACCACCTTGCCATAGATTGCCACATGTTTATGAAGAATCAAAAAGGACTTCTAAACAAAAGTGAACAAGCATCCTCATAAATAGCATTAGCAAGGCATTAGTCAGCTAGTTTTTCCTTTTTCTCTGGTGCATGGATGGGCACATTCACAAGCAAGACATGCTCGTCTATGAAGAAAAATTTTTCCCTACAATTTTTGTCCCAGGTGATGGATGGGTAGTTCTCGATACAAGAGGGAGTACCAGGTCTGCGATCGAAGGTAAAATACTACCCCTTGTAAACCAACACGTACAACACCCGAAATATTTCTAGATGTGGGGCCGTTCCGAGACCTCTTGTACAAAACTCGAAGTGTCTTATTTTGATCAACCCTAAAGTGTGAAGCTGAGAAATGTTCACCTTATAGTAAGACAACAAATCAAATAGGAAATGCGTAATTGGAACACGAAAATGGCAGAAGGTAAAGAAGTCAGCATACAAGGTTATCTTCCCTTCTTCCACCAGAAATGCTACATCTGTCGGCTCCGGTAACACCGGCCCCCATTTGGCCAGAATATGATGTTCACTTGGGAAGGATTTGAGTGCTGTTAACGACCAACTACAATTTATCTTGGCAACACTCGTGACTATGCGCGATGTACCGGTTTTGGGTGCCATTTTGATTGATTTCTCGTAATTAAAGGGGGGAAGTTCGTTTCAATGTGGTCTTTATAATGACCCATGCTTCACACCTTTAAAGGCAACCAAACTGACAGTTTGAATTTTGAATTGAACAGCCAACAGTCGTCATTGTTGTCAATCATTCTGTCATCAGCAGATGATTTGACTACTGTGGTGACGTCATGGCACGTGCATAGGTCATGCGGCATCAATCCCTATAATGATTTAAATAGTCCCTACTTTCTCCGTACTTATACTACCTTTTTAATTTTTTCGAGTCTAGTAATATTCACACGTTCTTATCACTAGACCCGGAGACATGACGAGGTAGGGCCCGAGCCAACTAGACCGGCCCATACCATTAAATAAAAATATGATAAGCCAATCTCCTTATCATAACAACCTGATGAACCTTTTACGAAAACAAACAGAAGAGATAATGCCTATCTCCATAATATCAGGAGAGTATCGTATTTCGAATACAACCCTTGATAGTTATCGGAAGAAGATGAGAACAACTATAAAAGGAGGTCTAAGGTAAACACAAAGATTCATTCCAACTCTCAATACTTTTACGACTATTTCCCAGTGTCACAAATACTTATTCTTACGCCGGAGGGTGGTCACAGGGATACCCCTATTCCTGTGGCGAGTTCTAACGGTGTTCTGTTTTGCAGTTGTTAGGTTCGATCTATTTGGAGCAGTTGGATCAAGATCTTTCCATTCCTTCTAGAAGACTATACCCCCATGTACTTGTTTCTTCAGTTTTTGTTTCACTGGTAAACCCAGTTAGTTTTCTACCTACGTGGCATGCCATTTTATGCTTTTTGTGCATTCTATTGACCCATTTGCACTTTTAAACCCAGTTAGTTTTGATTCACTGAAATAAAAATCAATACAAGTTGGGTCAGTTAGATTCCAATGTTCAAGTTGATATTATTTTCTTTCAACCCGACAAAGTTGGGATTATTTAATTCTGATTCCCGTTTTTAATAATATTTAAAGTTGAATTGAATTCCGTGGGCGTAGTTACTAAAGACCCACACAATGATTATAGGAATAGAACACACATCATCTTGTTTAAAACTAGTAAATTACAAGATGTTTAACCAACCTAAATCATATAGGTGTTTGTTTGTTAAACCTAAATCTTTTCCTCATCTGTTACACTCAAATAACATCGAAAGGACCAAAAACCCCATGCTCGTCGTAATAAATATAGATACGAAAATGAGGGTGTTATGGTTCATTCGACATGGACATAAAGTTTTATGTGGATTAGCAAATCGCCTGAAATTTGTTAAATCCTATAAAAAACATGTGATTTGTAAGTTTTAGTTTCTACATTAAATTTGGTTTCCTATCTTTCTACAAGAATGAACTAGATGTATTAAATTAACTTTCTATTTATAGCATTAAGTTACATCATATCCTAAAATAGTAAAAAATATAGCTTCTAAGGAAGTGTTTGGTGAGGATAGAACTGAATAAAATAATGTATGATGGGGTCATGGTGCACAATTTTTAAACTTTAAATCCAACCATCTCTCTTTTTTTTGAACAGCAATCACCATCTCTTAATTGGTAAGAAATCTCAATCATAGCCTTCACAATTTTTTATAATTTATGAAGTAAAAGGTAACCTACACTCTCACCCTTTGTGTGCATCTGATTTAACCTTGGGCCCCTGAACTTAGAATTTTTTTTTAAACGGCGATAGATATAAAAAGCCAGCAAGAAGCTGAGAATACAAAAGGAAACATAAGACAGTAAAAAAGGGGAAAATTTCCATTACAAGCTAGCCGTTACATCAAAATTCAGCCAATTTTCCCAAGACAGAGATGGGATTTTTGATCTATAGCACACCCAAACATACGCATCTTCCTTGATGAGGTCTACCACTTTGTTGACATGTAAAAATTTTCCTTCAAAGATCTTTGCATTTCTACCAAACCAGAGCCTCCAAACTGTGGCGCACACTATGGAAAAAAATGAGCCGCTTCCATGTCTTGGATCCTAGACAATCCGCAAGTCTCCTCAAAAGGTCTTCAAGGTTGCCAACATTATTAGGAAAAGGTATTCTAACCCACACCAACACTTGCCACCAAATCGCTTTAGCGGTCAAACAATTAATGAATACGTGGTCCGAATCTTCATAGGCAATACCACATCGAACACAGCTATGGTCAGCCAAGGCGATACCTCTTTTCAGCAGCTCAGATTTGACAACAAGTTTTCCCCATACCGCCCTCCATATTAACACATTACATTTAGGAGGGACCCAATGTTCCCACCGGACAACCTGTATGGACCCAATGTTCCCACCGGACATGTACATAGATCTTAGAAGTAGAACTATATTGATGTTCTTCAACGAATTAGATATTTCACGATATTTCGGTATATGTTCATGATATTTCGGTATAGGTTTTCATTATCGATAAATTTCTCATATCATTCTTTTTTGTAATACGAAGATCCGAAAATTGCATCATAATTAAAATATATATATATAGGGAATGGATCTAGGGGAAACCCTCCTTATTTGGTAAACTCTGGAAACTCCGACTACCCAATATTTTTTTTTTGAAAAAAATAGGGCAAGTAATATACATGATTTTAAGTATTTTGGGCCAAAAAAATTAAAAAAGCGCCGAGTAGTTTTTTTTTTAAAAAATAAAATAAAATTTTGACTAACACATGTTAAGCGCTAATAACAGGTGTTAACTATATGTAAATAGTAGACGTTTTTTTATTTTTTTTAAAAAAAACTGTTCGGCGCTTTTTCAATTTTTTTGCTCAAAATGCTTAAAAAAATGTATATTACATACCCTAAAATTTTCATTAAAAAAAGTCGGGAAGTTAGAGTTTCCAGAGTTTACCAAATAAGGAGTGTTTTCTCTATATACTTCCTCTATATATATATATATATATATATATATGGGAATATATATATATATATGAGAGGGTTATCTTGAGAACACTAAATATCGCGAGAACCGTGAGAACAAGTGAGAAAACTAATCAAAATCATTTTTTTTCAATACAAACCTAATTATAATTAAAATATAACATTAAAAAACAAATTTTCTTTCCAAATAATTCATCTTTTCTTGCAAAAACACTCTAAAATTAACTTTTTACACATGTGTAAATGAAACACTTTACACATGTGTAAAAACAATTTATTTCCGTATACGTTTGAATTTTTACGCGTAAATTGTGTTTTTGGGATTGTATTTTAGTAATAAAGATAAGTGTAAAAAGAAATTTTTGATTTGAATGGTTTTAGATGGCGTTCTCGCGGTTCGCACGAAATATAGGTGTTCTCAAATTAACTTTCCCTTATATATATATATATATATATATATACATATACAGATACATATACAGATAAGGGTTCCCATACAAAAACCTTATATTGTGAGAAGGGTGAGAAGGAATCTCATAGTGACACATGGCACCAAGGTGAAGGATAAATAAGAAAATATACACAAATAATTATCTTATTAAATTTAAATCTTTATTTAATTTAGGAGTAATTATAGGGATATTAAATTTAAAATTTGGTCAATTTTTTTTTTCTAAAAACACATTTTTTTTTAATTATGAAATGATTGTATCAACATGCACCAACACTCTTTTGTTTGTAGTGCTTTATCATCAACCCATTAACTTTTCAATCCAATAAGTTTTGTGTTTTAAGAATCACGTATGTTACAACATCCACCAACACTATTCTTTTAAACATAAAACACAAAAACAAGAAGAAGTTGACTTTTGCCTAAAATAATTCTCTCGGAATAACTGTGTTTTAACATTTATATTTTAAACATAATCACATTACAACACAATAGCATACTACATAATGTTAAAACACATCTAAACAAATAAAACACAAGTTTTAACTAGCACCAACACGTTTTGTGTTTTATCATCACCCAATATGTTTTGTGTTTTAACAATCAAGTATGTATCAACATGCACCAACACTATCTGTCTGTTGTGTTTTATCATCAGCCCAATACATTTTGTGTTTTAAAAATAAAACATGTTTCAACACTATCGCTTAAACATAAAACACACAAACAAGTATAACATACTAACATGAACAGATGAATAATTTATAAACAAAAATAACTTATGTTTCTTTTTTGAGCTCCAATTTGGATTCTGATTCCATTTTGATTGCTATCCTTATCATCCTCTTCGGCTTCTCACATCTTTTGATCGCTTTCCATTTTGATCGGTATACACACAAACTAGCAGATGTGTTTTATAATAATCCCCAAACAAAGTATGGCACAAAAATCATATATGGTTATAAAACACCATCGTTAAAAAAGTTTTCACAAATATATGCTCTTGAAAGATGTGATGAAAAAGACGAACATATAATAATAAGAATATTATAATGAGAGGATTTGTGTGGATTATTGTAAATTGAGATTGTTAAAAAAAAAAGAGAGAGAGAGAAAGGTATCGGCTTAAGGATTTGAGGATTTGTGTGGATTTCGTTTCCATTTTTCTTGGGGTGATGAAGGTTTTTGATAATTATTCTAAAAAGTAGTTAATATACGGTTATGGATTGTTGAATTAAATGGATTTTATTAATTAAGATGTGTAATATTACACATCTACCCCTACAACCTTAATTTATCTAATATTATTGTAACACATATTACAAAATTGCCACTCCATTCATCTCATCCCTCCATCAATTTGATCTAATGGTCATTTTTTCTTCTCACCCTTCTTACAAAACACCTCTTTTGTATGTTAACCCCACCCTACATATACATATGCTAACTTGCAACTTAGGTATGTGTCATGGTTGTACCATGGGCTTTAGTGGGTTGTACCCACCTTTTGTTTTCATGTTTAACGGCCCGTCGCAACACGCTGGTTCTAGATCGATTTAGTTATTGTTGTTTATGTTATACGTTTCGCTTGCTCGTGGTTGAACGTTTTTACGTCTACTTTTCGTTTGGTTTTAATCTTTTCTGTTTTTCATTTATTTTTTAATACGAGTTTTTTTAGTGTTGGTGGTTGCTAACAGTAATGTGCCATTGGTGTTACTTGGCACGTTTTATACCCTCACCACAACGCGAGGGCTTAATACTAGTTGTTAGTAAATGTCTCTTTCATAATTGTTTGACAAGGTATGCGTCCAACTAAATGAAGGTCACGAGGTAGGATGCTACCAGTTAATTAATTCATACCAAAGACACACATATATTACGACATTTGATTAATAACGCTTTTATATCTAAGTTTGGGTGTGTATGAGTCGGTTTGGTTCAGGTTTTTATTATTAATCATAACTATAACTGTTAGTTTGGTTGTGGAATTTCCTTAACCATAACCAAACTTTGGTTATGGTTATCTCGGTTATGAATTTGGTTATGGTTATTTAAGTTATTAACCAAAAAAATCAATTAAAAGCCCATGGGTCTAAAAAACCCGGAACCTGCATTGTTAGACTTAGCTTGGGCTATTTTTTAAAAGGCAATCAAGACTATACTTTCTAGTTATACTACCAATGTGTGATCTCTTTTAATAAGATATTAACAAAAAACATATTTAAGCCTTTGATTACAAGTTTAAGTAGTTTTATACCCGTCCCAGTACGAGTAGCCCAATGTAATTATACAAAAAGTTTAAAACATATATTTTTTTCTTTTTGTTTGCATCCGTATTAAAAACCGATAGTAATAAATATAAAAAAAAATAAGATACACCTGTCAAACTATATCATCACTTCCGGTTAAAATACAAATTTTAAAAAAGTTATCAAGAAACAACATTCTTTGTTAGTTTATTGTTACACTTTCCACACTATTGTTCACATAAAACCATATGTTAGCATCAGACATTGCACGCGACTTAACCACGTAGACTGACCATGTGCGAATATAGGGATGATCAGTGGATGGATGTGGTCCGAAACTCAACTGGCTATTTTTTGGCAAAACTATGTGCACTACTTGCAGTCCGTTGATGCTGCATTTAGAGATATATGCAATAAAAAACAACAAAACACAAAAACAATAACAAATTACAATTCCTTATTTTTTCCTAACAAACATGGATTGTAGGATTTCCATAACACCAGTACTCAGTTTGGTTGGAAGCCCTATAACCCTAAACCCGATACAACTCATTACCCCATCTGGCGGTCTAGCACGTTCTGACCCAAACGAAAATGACCACTTTTAAAAAAAAACCATTTTGATCCATACCTAGTTTGGTTGGAAGACTTTAGACCTAAACCCGCTACAACCCGTTACCCCATTTGGTGGTCTGGGCCCATTCAGACCTAAACCAAAATAACCACTTTTTTTAAACAGTCCTATTTAACCCGTACCCAGTCCGGGCCGAACCTATTCAGACCCGAACCCTATAAGACCCATTATTGCAATCGACTGTTTTGATCCAAACGAAAATAACCACTTTTTTAAACAATCCATTTTGATTTGTACCCATTTTGTTCTGAACCCATTCTAACCCGAACCTAGCCGATCCGTTACTGTTGACTTTGCTAACCACTGGTGAAATGAACTGCTGATGAAGTAGTATAACCACTGATGAGGTAACTACTGATGAGGAAAACAAACATCTGCTGAAGTTCAAACATCTGATGACAACAACTGCTGAAATTATAACTTCTGAAGACTTAATCTACTGATAGCTAGTTAGTTAGAGTTCTGTTAATGTCTGTTAGTTAGTTAGCTTTCCTCATCGGTAGTTTGACTACTTCATCAGCAGTTAGCAAAGTCAACAGTTACCCGACCCGTCCATGCATACGTAATACTAATTGAGATCTATATTTTCATAAACCAAGAAGCCTTCAAGCTAGCAATAAAAAAAGAGTAACAACCACAAAAAATAAGTAGTAAAGAATAAAATAACACAAATATGTCTTATGACATACCCACTTTCACTATTGCAAGTAAATGACTATAAGCATCTTTTTTCATATATAATTCCAGTTTTTTAAGTGTATTATCTTCTGAGTTAGGATGAACGTATTATTTCTTAGCACAAATCATGGGCCATCACCATTCAATGAAAGTTAATAGAATTTGAAAACCTGCTTAAATGGCCAATTACATGCTAGAGTCAATATTTGGTAGTTAATTATTTTATAAATCTCCATGTATCTATCTCGTGAATATTTTCATTCATTGTAAATTACATGGCCTATAAATGCCAAATACACCAGGATTACATTTTATTCATACTGACGTATATGGCATTTATAGACCAAGTATTTACAAGAAATGAAAACATTCTCAAGAGAGATACAAAGAGAGTTATAAAAGAATTAATTACCAAATATTGATTCTAGCATGTAATTAGCATTTTGAACGGGTTCCAAATTCTGTGAATTATCCGTGATTGATGATGATCCATGGTTTGTTCTAATATATAAAAAGTCTTTGCATTAGACAGAAGTAACATTAAAAGATAATCAAGAAAGCTAGATGAATCTATAAAGAAAAGTCTTTGCACAAATATTTTATATACTATTTATTTATTTCTCATAATTCAAACTATTGAAATCAACCCAAATTCAAACAGATTAGAAACCTCACCCCCTTCTAACTTGAAGGATAATATCAAGCATAAAAAACTACCGTATATGAAAAAACTACCGGCACGTTCTGACCCAAAAGAAAATGACCACTTTTTAAAAAAGTCCATTTTGACCCATACCAAGTTTGGTTGGAAGCCTTTAGTCCTAAACCCACTACAACCCGTTACCCCATTTGGCGATCTAGGATCATTCTGACCTAAACCAAAATAACTACTTTTTTAAACAGTCCATTTGGACCCGTACCCAGTCCGAGCCGAACCCATTCAGACCAAAACCCTATAGGACCCATTATCTCAACCGATGGTCTGAACTTGTTTTGATCCAAACCAAAATAACCACTTTTTTAAACAATCCATTTTGATTTGTACCCATTTTGTTCTGAACCCATTCTAACCCGAACCTAGCCGATCCGTCACTGTTGACTTTGCTAACTACTGATGAAGTTCTCAAACTACTGATGAAGTGGTTAACCACTGATGAAATAAACTGCTGATGAAATAGTATAACCACTGATGAGGTAACTACTGATGAGGAAAACAAACATCTGCTGAAGTTCAAACCTCTGATGACAACAACTTCTGAAATTATAACTTCTGAAGACTTAATCTACTGATAGCTAGTTAGTTAGAGTTCTGTTAATGTCTGTTAGTTAGTTAGTTAGTTAGTTAGTTAGCTTTCCTCATCGGTAGTTTGACTACTTCATCAGTAGTTAGCAAAGTCAACAATTACCCGACCCGTCCATGCATAAACCAAGAAGCCTTCAAGCTAGCAATAAAAAAAGAGTAACAACCACAAAAAATAAGTAGTAAAGAAAAAAATAACACAAATATTTGTCTTATGACATACTCACTTTTACTATTGTAAGTAAAGGACTTTAAGCATCTTCTTTCATTAATAATTCCAGTTTTTTAAGTGTATTTTCTTCTGAGTTAGGATGAACCTATTATATATTAGCACAAATCATGGATCATCGTCAATCAAGGAAAGTTAACAGAATTTGGAAACCTGTTCAAATGGCCAATTACATGCTAGAGTCAATATTTGGTAGTTAATTATTTTATAAATCTCCTTGTATCTATCTCGTGAATATTTTCATTCATTTTAAATACTTGGCCTATAAAAGCCAAATACGCTAGGATTACATTTTATTCATACTGACGTATATGACAATTATAGGCCAAGTATTTACAAGGAATTGAAAACATTCTCAAAAGAGATACAAGGAGAGTTATAAAAGAATTAATTACCAAATGTTGATTCTAGCATGTAATTAACCATTTGGACGGGTTTCCGAATTCTGTGAATTATCCGTGATTGATGATGATCCATAGTTTGTGCTAAAATATAAAAATTCTTTGCATTAGACAGAAGTAACACTAAAAGATAATCAAGAAAGCTAGATGAACCTATAAAGAAAAGTCTTTGCACAAAACAAAAAATAACATTAGAAGATGATAAAAAAAATTGACCTGCAAATTTAAACAGAAAAGTAACATTATAACTACCCTTAACCAAAGTATTATATGTAGAACTACATGCCTTTTCTTTGGCCCCTGTTTCAAAAGAAAAAAGTAGAAGCCAAAATGAAACATTTTGGTAAGCCACTTTTAATCAAAGAGAGATAGGGTGGGGGTTGTATCTTAAATTCATAACCAAGGTATGAAGCATACAACTTTAATACTGGTGTCATACTTTCATGTGGTGAACCATAGATATACAAAGTCAAGGGACAATATAGATATTTGAAGATTAAATGGCAGCCTGAAATGGACATAAAGATTAAGAAACTAAGAGGATTTATCAGTTACTTCAACTACCTTCATGAAAAGAGGAGCAACATCTGAACATATGGGAGGTTTCAGTAATGGAGGAAACAAGATTGATTGACTTGGAGTTGAAGATAACACAAACATGTCGTCTACCCTTGTTTCCTTTTGGATACCTAATCATTCACAAAACCCACAATTGTTATTTTTTTTCTCTTTATGATAAAAAAAATCAAAATTCTCAAGAAAAAAATCACCAAACAAATTATTTTCTAGAGATGTTGCATAAATCATCTCTCAGCAAAACCTATGCGTCATATCTCAACACCAAGCAAGTCTGAAAATAACAACGTAAGACAACACATTACATTAAAAAAATGACAAGCATAACTAAAAGGACTTGCCTCTAGATTGTAAGTAATTGCAAAAGGACCCAAAAATTCTAAATCAGAAGCTTGTGATCAACATGTATTGCCTTAATTTCACAAATAATGCATGGAGAATTGGAGATTCATGTCTCTAGATGGTGCTCGTCACAAATAATGCAGAATGAGCAATAATAATGTTCTCTTATATTTGACACTAGTCTAACGGCCCGTGTAATACATGGGGTTGAAAAATTATATCATACATTATTCGACTAATACAAATAAAGTCATAAACCAATCGCTTCTTATTACTCTTAATTACGTGTATTATTTCATTATTCATTCAACACACAGATCTGTTTGTGTGTGTGTGTGTGTATATATCATATATATGTATGTATCCATATAAATTCTTGGGCCTACTATGAATAATTAAGCCTAATAAGAAATAAAATCCCTAAAATAATTCGGCCCTAATAAACATTATTGGGCTATATCCATAAGAATTCCAAAAATAAATTGAGGCCTATAAACATTAATAGGCCAAATCCATAATAAAACTACTGAAGAAGAAGTTACAAATTCTGAAAGGTTAACTACTGATGAGGAAAGGAACACTTCTGATGATTAAACTTCTGAAAACATGAAGCATTTAAATCAAGTTACAACTCAAAGGCCTATACGATTATATTAAAGTCAAATTAAGACACGGCTTTAAATCTTGGAGGGAACGGTTACTAAAAGTTACATGTGGGAAAGCAACCAAATCGACATATTCAAAACTAATAAAAATGCATTGCATTTAATAGATACATTATAATTAATGCATTTTACTTAATAGATTCATTATATTTATGCATTGGTTTAACTATAAAATCCCATTGTCACCTCTTCCAATTGCAGACCATTTAAACTTTACATTCTAAATCTTCATAGCTTTATCAGTCTTACAAATAATTTGATCAACATGTCTTCAAGCAACAGCCAATGGTCACAGATGACTGAAATCCAAAAACTTTTTTAGAGTGCTTTAAGGAAGATGAAGAGCAACAGATTATGGAAACAATGGAAGGTGTTACAAGACTCTTTGAGCACCATATATGGAAGACTAACTTGAAGATTAATCAAGTGCTTAATACCAACGTATCAAGGGAGCGCTGGGCGGTTTCTTCTTTTCTTAATGAAAACAAAAGGAATAACGAAAAGTGCAGCGAAGAAATGCAAAAATCATAAGGTCTTACAGAAGTTTAAAAGAAATATTGAAGACGGAGAAATAAGTATTCAAATGTATTTACCATATTACGCATTTTAATAAATTAAATTTCCTATTTTACTTATAATGTAATGATTATATATATATATATATATATATATATGTATATATATATTATCTTTATATTTATAGTTTCATTGTTTATAAGCAGTCATACAACTTTAAGCCAATCGCTTCTTATAACTCTTAAGTACGTGTATTATTTCATAATTCATTCGGGCCTAATAAACATTATTGGGCTATATCCATAAGAATTCCAAAAACAAATTGAGGCCTATAAACATTAGTTGGCCAAATCCATAATAAAACTACTGGAGAAGAAGTTAAAACCTCTGAAAGGTTAAGTACTGATGGTTTAACTCCTGATGAAATTCCTCTGATGAAAAATCTCTGATAATGAACTACTGATGAGGAAAGAAATACCTCTGATGACTAAACTTCTGAAAACATGAACTACTGATATTAAACCAACTACTTAGTTAATTTTCAGTTTATGTCCGTTAAATACTTAAGTTTTCGTTTACAGCTTCAAATATTTATCAGTTAACTTTGTAATATATATGCTCTATGTTTAATATCTATAAAATATATTTTAATAAATTTTATAACTTCTTAAAACAAATAATAATTTTGTTATATAAAAAAGTATCAATTAACTTTCTTAATTTATAATGAAATACTCAATATAAAATTAAACAATGGCAACAGTCGCTTTCAAACATACATCTCTGTACACTTCTTTGATCTAATCAAGAAATTAATAGCCACAACAAAGATAATGATCATTATTATTGAAAATCGTAATTGTCACTTCATCTTCCTTACACGCGGTTTAATTATATCTATATATAACCTTCATAATCTAACAAATGACAAACCAAACAAACACCCAAAAAAAAAAAAACCCAAACAACAAAAAGAAAAACAAAGAACAAAAAATGGAAAACGTTGTTCATTGGCGATTCTGTCCCTTCAACCGTAGGTATTTCGTCACCCTAAGTGACACCAGTCGCTTAGTTTTTGGCTCTAGAAAAGCCATTATGGAAATGGGAGAAGAATTCCAAAGAGAAATCTATGAGTTTTGGGCTGACAATGGGGTTACCCTGCTATGAAGAAAGCAGACTCATCAGTAAATTAGATGAGAAGTTTGGAGTATATGTTTATGATGAATATTTGAAAATATTTCATGTGAACAGTTGATTTTTCATTGAGAAGTATAATGTTTTAAGTGTGGAAATTAACAATGGTAATCATCAGTATTACACAAGAGACGAAATTGAAAACACAAATGATGTGGACTTTCTGGAGGAACTCAACCAAATCCGAATGTATAACACCAGAAGAACCACAACAATGCTGAATGTCGAACATATGATCCGAGCAAGAATAATGTTTCTGAGGGAGCAAGAGGCAATGGTGGAGGTTGAAGAACCATCAGATTCAGAGGTTGATGATGATGATGTTATGGATGATTAAAGTTTATTAATTATTTTACTTTCGGTTATGATAATTAAGTTTTAGAAATATAAACCTTAGTAAAAAGTTTAGTAAAAGTTATGACTTTATTTTATATCGTTTGAATGAACCTGAATTCATTATGCTACGTGTTGTGTTTGTTTTCATATTAACCTAAGTACTTTAAATCCTAATAGAAAACCTCTGATGAGAAAAGTACTAATAATGAACTACTGCTGGTTAAAGCGAAACCTCTGATAAATCAACTTCTGAACAACTTTGTTACTTTAACTAATTTTTCTATACGTACCTTAAGTAGTTTAACTCCTAATTAGAAACCTCTGAATAGAAAAATGTGACAACCGGCAAATTTCGTACAACGATTAACGTGATGCTAATCATGTTTTAGAAATAATTAACATGGTTTAAGGTTAATTATGGTTAGTTGAGCTGATATGAGTCCTACGATGTCCTTTTGAAAGTTCGTTGAAGTCTCGATGCCTTTAAAGAAAGACTTCGCGTGTTTAACGTAACGAACTGACATCAGCAAAAATTTGTCAAACTGGAATAACACAAGCTTATTCTATGAAAATACGACACGTATTTACTATCGATGCGAACAGAGGTGAAATCGGCGCGAAAAACGGTCTAAAATGCAGCGTTTTGGATAACGCGGATAGGAACTGACGTGGGAATCGGACGTCAAGATGCGTGGTTTTAACCGTTATCGAACTTACGGAATAATTATTTATTATAAATAATTTCATTTATTAAGTTTCGAAAGTAAACAGGTCGTCTAAATGAAGGATAGCACGATCGAATAGATTAACGCGATTTTAACGCGTGTTTTGATTTCACGCGTCGGGTGACGAATATGATAATTAAATTGCCCGGTTTAGTGTTATTTATGATTTTGAACAAAACCGGCTAATTTTTGTAAGTAGTTATCGAGCCTAAAATAAAACCGAGCCGATTAATGTTAATACGGGTTCGATACGCGGTATACACCCACCTACCAACAAACCCTAGCTATAAATACTCTCTTTCTCCTCTTCCTCTTCATTTCACCAGCCGCTACCCTCTCTCCCTCTACTCTCTCTCTAAAATCTGGACCTCTCTCTCTCTACACATACAAGAACCCACAAGCTCCCTTCCTCCTCACCACGCCAAAGATCGGCCGCCACCACCCATGGTGGTGGCTGTGCGGTGGTTTTAGACCCTGAAAACGGGCATAAACAACAACAAAAACGAGGTGTTATGTCAGATTTAGAGTATGGTAGATGTGGTGGTCCGATTGTGGTGGTTCTTGGTGTAAAATCGGGTTGGATTAAGGGTTGCTACAGATCTGGTGGTGGCTAGATGTGGTTGGCAGTTGGGTTTGAGCGGAGATGGTGGTGTTCGGTTGTGGTTAGGGTGGTTGTAGGGGTAACAACAGTTGTGACAGGTGATGGTCATGGCTGTGGTGGAGATGACGTTGGGAGTGTTGGCTGAAGCGGTGATGACGGCGGCAGGTGTGGTGGTTCGAGGTGGTTTCGGGTCAGGTGTGGTGGTTCGAAGGTGGTTACATGTAGGTGGCGGTTGTTTCAGATCTGGCAGGATCGAGGGTCCGGATCAGGTTTTAGGCCACGAAAACAGGTTGTCTCGGGTCAGATTTGTTGTTCGAGTTGAGTTTGGCGTGTTCGGGTCAGATCCGGGCGTTTCGGATCAGATCCGGGCGTTTCGGGTCAGATCCGGGTGTTTCGAGTCAGATCTGGTTTGTCTCGAGTCACGTTTTCTAGTCGCGGGTCAAGTTCAGATCTGGTCAACCCGGTCAACTGATGGTCAACGGGTCAGATTTCGGGTTCGGTCAAGACCCGATCAACTCAGTCAGCTTCGGTCAAGCATTTCGGTATAACTAATTAGTGATTATTTCATTACTATTTACACATATATTTCTAAAATATATAAATATAAACGACTAACTCGCTAACGAACCGATAAAAATATTAACGAAAAGCATTATGAGCTAATATTTGTGTATTAGTCGTGACTTGCGTTGTTGTTGGACTAAGTTGATGGACTACACGTATATATATATATTTATATAAACAGTATGATTTATATAATAGTCACAACGTATAAAGTCTCGTGGACTAGAAATGCGGATAAATATAATGTCGTCTTTGTTTAGGTGTTGGTTTTGGGAAGTTGTAGACAACTTGTGTTGTCTGGTTTATACCAAAAACAGAGGAAACTCTGCCGAAATTTTTATAAAATCCGAAGCGCGACAAGTGTGACATTATTGTGCGTTCTTATAAATAACTTTCCAAGCGCTTGACAAATGTAGTCATGTACAATCACGACGTTTTGACAAATATTATTTGTAACAATAATAGTCCATTCCGAGAAATATTTCAAACAAATATATAGTCTTTTGCTACCAAGCGTCAAGGATTGACGAGTTTTTAAAGGTTACTTGGTAACTAAAATATGTTTGTTGTTCGGATTAAAAGATGTATAAACGTTCGGATTTATTTGGAAAACCTTTTTATAAAAAGCAAAGTCTTGAGATTCGTAAGATACTCGGATTCGGGAAAAGAAATAACAAATGTTATTAAAAAAAAGGATTTTAATAACTATATTATATTTCAGCAAGGTATATTTTCCAAAAATAACTATACAAGACGACTACATTTATCCGATTTACGAGACAAGCTATGACTCGGGATGAGTTATACGTTTCGTATTAGTAGTCCAACATAGTTTACACACAAATAGTAACAGGTGCGCAACTTGGGTGCTATGTCATGTGTTAAACAAATCAATATAAGTCACGATCGGTTCGGCTAGTTAAACGCCTAAGACTCGGGTTAGTACACACGAGTCTAGATAGTTGAATAAACTATCTTTTAACCGGAAATTAAGCTAGGCTTATATGCAATAGACTTTAAGGTGTCCTTTATTGGCAATTAGGGCACAAGGAAGTCAGTCAAAGCTTCGGGCTTTGTTTTCTAGCTAAGCAAGGAAATCAAGGTGAGTTTCACGGCCCCATTTTAAACTGTTTTATGTTTTTCGGGGGAAAGATATGTTAGGGAAAATGTGTGACGGGATAATTACTTGAGTTGTGATCGCCACTCGGGGTTGAGTCCTCTCTTCTGTAACCATTAATTCAGGGAAATGAAACCGAAGGAATATTTGGATAGTACTATTGGTGCCTGACAAGGCCCACCCCTAATCGATAGCGTCGATTATGCATCGGCGTATGCCAGGGGTGCACATATTCTGAAATTAAGTCGTTGGATACCGAGAAACGACTTGGAGCGGGGCATTATTATTGGTCTTGGTTTGGTTATGGGCTCAAGTAGATTGTAGGAATTTGCAACTCCTATAATAGTCATAACATGGTATTTCCCAAAAAGTAAAGTTTTGGAAACTAAAACCTGTGAACTCACCAATATTTATATATTGACGTCTTTTTAAACATATCTTTCAGGTAATTAAGTGCTGAACAGGTATGCGGCTAGTACGGTGGAATTTGGGATGTCGGACACTGGTTGGGGGTTTCATCTGTTGTCACCATCGGGTTGGGACATAAACGGAAACACCCACTTTGAAACTTAATGATTGTTGTTTTATGTAATGATTGAAACAAGGTACTCATTATCGACATCTTAATATAATGATCTTTTGTAATTAAATATAGTTTGTGTTAATCTTGACTTTGATATGCTTTCGAGCGTCGCGCCACGTGTTTCCGCCATTGGCGTGGTGTGACAGAAGTGGTATCAGAGCCAAGGTTATAGCGAACTAGTGTTTTTGAAAAATCTAGACTATAACCGGTTTTGGCTCGAAAACGAAGTTTTCAAAAATAAAACACAACGAAATATTTTTAGAAAAGAAAGAAAATTGTACATGGATTGTACAAGGGGAATTTCCGACCGACTAGCCATGTGTGTCAATATATAAAATGTTAGAAAATAAGGATATGAATGTTTAAATTGTGTAGAGATCCGATTTTCTAACTAGTGCTAGTTAATGCATATAAGTAGTATAGATAGCTTGCCTATAAGGATATCGTCTCACACTTCACTTTAGTCCGCACTTCTGTATCGATTACCGATATCGACAAGCGGGAAGGACGAGCGGTGGTCTACGACGAACTCACCCGCTTACCTGCGGACGGGATGATCGGAAGGGCTAACCTTTATCGTGCTAGTGGACGTTGTCGTGTTGCTGATGTTGTGAAGGCGAAGCTAGTCTAGGTCTTTTATTGTGTGAAATCTCTGTCTTTGGATCAGGAAGCTCGGAACTAGCGGGCACCAAAATTACCTGGCAACACCGATTATCATTGCGGGTGCACACGTAATAATAACTTGTGGTGCACGGTAACCTAGGTGGGCGCTAGGGCTGGGGTTGGTGATCACTCCTTGCCTTGTCTATTCTTGTACTGTAGGGTCAGTCTTAGCTTTTGATTGGCCAACGGGCTAAAAGGGAAGTCTTGTTGATATCCCTTGATTTCGATCCTCGCAAACTGAATGAGCTTTCTTCAGCATTACCTCTAAGGTACGAACACGGAAGAGCTCGAACTTTTATTCATATGAGTAATCTAACGAAAACCCTCGCATCGGATAAGGACAGGAGACGAAAACTTCCTTGTATAGGAGTTTAATGCCTCCGCACAAAGTTCTTCGATGGAGCGGACGTACGAGGATGCACTGCCTACCGAAGAGATGAATGCTTGGTACGATGCGTGGAACGCTAAACTTGGGAACCAGTGAAGACCGAGGGTGCGTCCCTGCAAAACCAGTGCGTTTTGAGCACGGGACCCTATGTGGATCAGTATTGAGATTAGTTGCCCGTGTGCTGCTATGTTATTACTGTGAGTAAGTCATTCTTGATCTAGCACATGCCCAAGTTGTCTTCGAGGGTCAGGCGTTCCTTCCCCCATTGGAGGGCAGAATCGTCCTTGCTGAGTTAATAGGCTTGATCATCTTATCTAGAAGGCATGATAGCCCCCAGCTAAATCAACAATGTCGAATCGGCAAGATCCTAGTATATTTATTTAATGGGAAAATAAATATATGGTAAGGTGAGCCGAGTCGGGTGTTGAAAATGAATTATCGATCGGCAAGATCCTAGTATATTTATTTAATGGGAAAATAAATATATGGTAAGGTGAGCCGAGTCGGGTGTTGAAAATGAATTATCGATCGGCAAGATCCTAGTATATTTATTTAATGGGAAAATAAATATATGGTAAAGTGAGCCGAGTCGGGTGCCGAAAACGAAATATTGATCGACAATACCCTAGTATAATTATTTAATGGGAAAATAATTATACGGTAAAGTGAGTCGAGTCGATGGTCGTAAAATACAATGTCAAATCGACAAGACCCTAGTATGATTATTTAATGGGAAAATAATTATACGGTAAGGTGAGTCGAGTCGATGGTTGTAAAACGAAATGTCAAATCGACAAGATCCTAGTATAATTATTTAATGGGAAAATAATTATACGGTAGTCGAGTTGATGGTTGAAAAAAATGTAATATCGAATCGACAAGATCATAGTATATTTATTTAATGGGAAAATAAATATATGGAAAGGTGAGTCGAGTCGATTACGGGAAAAATGAAATCTCGACTGACAAGATCCTAGTATGACTACTTAATGGGAAAGTAGTTATATGGTAAAGTGAGTCGAGTCGGAGATAATTTTATCCAAGTCAGTTAATATATATGGAGACATACATATATATTGAATATAGGATCACGACGTGCGTTTTGCGTCTGAATCCGTCATAATACTCGGGGAGTGAAACCACATTTCGGGAGCCGAAATCGTAAAGCGTGTGACTCGTAATTGTCAAGTGTCACGGAACGCTCTGGCTGACATCGAAATTCCCCTCGAAAAATCAAATAACGGACTACTGGAAGTGGTCATGTTATTCTGTCAACTAAACTTACCCATGGGACGGCAATTCCATTGCTCATCTTGCAATGTTGAACGTCCGCTACCCTCGTCAGGACGACGAGACTGGTTGTTTATTTGGGGTGGCAATTGATGCGAAGTGTTTTCCATCAATCCCCATAGATATTGAGACGTTGCGTCCCTTTTGTCACGGTGTTTTATAAACTAAGGATGCGAGATCCATTCGTTATGGACAAAGTGATTTGTCTAATCTCTTGTCGTATTCCGATACTCTCACTGCGTGGCCTACCAGGAAGAAAGTTCACTGGCCTCGCTTAAGTGTCGGAGAGGCATTTCAGTTGATGACCATTGGTGCTAGGGCCAAATAACATGCAAGAGGACCCTAATGAGAAGGATGACTCGGCTGAATTGCCAGAGTCTGTATCGTTTTTTTTTATTTTATCGTGGTGTCTCGATAAATCATGATCCTTCTACCTCTACTATTCTTGTTGTGACCAATGCTTTGATACTGGAAAAGATGTTGGTTGGTTTCTAGGTCCTATGGATACTATTTACCACACATCTAATAGCTACGACGGGCCTAAGGTTTCTGCTGAGCCTGCTGTTGTTGCTGCTATCATTGTCCTATGGCCCAAGCGAATCATGTTGTCGTTGCTGAGAGTGTAACTCATACTGAGTGTGTTGAGGATGTTGCTATGGCTCTTGTCAAGTTTGATGTTGCTGTTGTTTCGAAGGCTCCTACTAAGATCACTGTCATTGACATAGGCATCTATAAGACCCTTGCCAAGCCGCTATGACCATGCTCGTGTCACGATGGAGTTCGTTGCTGTTAACTCCATTTTCTTTGAGGTTTTCGTTGAACCACTCGTTATCATTCCCTGGCTCCTGCCAAGACTAATGTTGGCGATGGCTCTCAGGTATGGTTGAGCCTGTCGATGCTGCAGTTGCCATTATACGAGTGACTTATATCGAGCATACAGTCATTCTCCCTAAGAACGATATCGACCTGATAAGTCTACTAAATTATGTGGAACCCATTGTTCCCATTTCTGTTGTGATGACGGATGCCTTTGGGTGATCCAATCGTTCCTACTAATGAGCCTATGGAGTATAGGTTTGTGGCTGAGGATACAAATAAGGATTCTGTCACCTTAAGTGAGCTGAAACGCACCGGGTGCGTGCTCACCGTAATGGAGCTTCTTGTAGTTATGTATAGTGGACTCGCTAGGTTGCGTGTCGTCCTGCTGTCGTGAATTTATGTTGTGGTGTTACCCCTAACGATTGTGCATTCTGTAATTGCACAGTTTTGCCGACTGCATATCCATGCGGTTGCGTTTCGCTGTCGACGGTGCATTCCTGTTGTTGTGCTGCTCCTGCAGTGGTGTAGCCTTGTTGTCGTATTTCTCTGTGTCATGCGGTCCATGTTGCGGTGTTCCCTTATTGATGTGTTCGTGGATGTGTTGTTGTCATGTCATGTTAAATCTACTATCGTATTGCACCGTGAACGTATTGCTACAATTGTTGGATTGACTTGATGATGTGATAACTTGTCGTTTGTTTCACTCTTGGTTCCCTCGGGATAAAGACACTACCCCAAACCCACGTAACCGTTGTTATGTTGCTGAATGGTGGTGTAGTGATGCCATCGATAATGTGGGAATTCGGGTGTCTAACGGACTTCCCAGTAGTCATACTAAGACACTCTAGTCCTAGTGTTAGCACATGTATCTCCCCAAAGTTCGAATCTCGTAGTTTGGGTAATGGAACGAATCATGTGTCGACCTCTTTATATGCTCGCGCGTCTTGTGAGCATTACCTCTTCAAAATCTAAGGCATCGGTGACGCCATGTCCAGCCTTAACCTTTTACGCGCATTTTGGTCGACTAACCACTCTTGAATCAAGTCGGAAGGAAATCCCATGATCCACACATGACGGGGTGAGGCTCGTCTTTACGATAAAGGGATTTCGAATACATCTCGAACTTGAAGGTGTCGAGTAAATGAGAGCGATATTATGACCCATACCTTTGGGACTAGTAAGAGTTGAAAGACTCAATTTATTATTGCTCATCCCAGTGGATTGTTTAACATCATACCTGCCAACGTGTCATGCCGATGACTACGGGAATAACAGTGTGGACCCACCCACAGCGTGTGCATTGGTGGGGTCCCCGGTACATGATTCGGAGGTCTTATGAAACCCTGAATCTAGCAGGACATGTAGCATTGTCTACTCTATGAGAGTGCTACCCTACCGTGATGAGATCTCCGATCAACTCAGCCCTTCGAATAATGTTGATTATTCCCTAAGGGTAGGTTTATCTTGTCTTGGTGTCGTTACGTAGACTCTTGGAATAGTGGAACCCTTTCGACCTTGGGTCAACGCAGGTGTCCCCAGGTATTTTTCAGTAGCATTGTTCGCGCTAGAGCAAAATTCCCTGTCATTGACAGGCACTGTTGGAGACACCAAAGTAATGTGAGCTGCCTGGTTAGTACGTTTAGTCCATGACTAACCAAGATGAGCTCGAAAGCTTGCATGTTGCACCCATGCGTGTGACTACCTGAGTCGTTGAATGGGATGCCTTATTGGAAGGCTCAAGACCACCTCTTGTAGGGCGATCTCGGTCGTTGTTGTTTTAAGTAACGATTTTGGCGCATGAAGCCGTCAAGCCCAAGCGTGAGATCTATGCCAGATGCATTCATTATGACTCGATGTCACCTCTTAACTTGAAAGATCCCGAAAGATGGAATATTCGGCGAGTGAGGATTCCGGGCCAGGACTCCTTTCACTCAGATCTCTGCATAGGACCTGAAAGTCAATTTAAGGGCGTGTGTGGCCTGTATTGTCCAGAATTGACTTACTAGGTTACTAATGACGATAGGACACCAGTGCTCGTGAGGCACATATAGCAGGACAAGCACTGGGTACCCTTGTTTTGGGTAGCTACCAATGCTCTGCTTACCGTTTCGGTGGACACCAGCGTGCCGAGATGTTGTCGAGACCCTATCCTCTGTTTGTTACGGCAATCATATTATGATGATTCATATACATCATTCCTATGTTGACCAACGTGATGAGTTGATGTGAGCCTCTAGCCATTTGTGGTTAAGTCGGCTTAAATCCTCACGTATTGTGGAATTGTACGGCTGTATGTTGAATATACACTGTCTACTGCCTGGGGAACTGAGGGGTGAAAGTGACGCAAAAACTTTCGACCTCCATCAGTCCATATTAGACGTCCAAGTACCACTAACCATAATCGCTCATACGAAAAGGTTGAAAGTGGACGCATAGTGGATTTCGGTCCATGCGAGGACACAGGATTACCATCCGCTACTATAAACAACCTGGAGCGTCCTCGAGGATGTCGACTGCTTTGTGATCTGGTAAGATCACCCGATTAGCGAAATTCGAACGAGCAAATCTAATGGTCATGCCGCCTGAGGTGGCTAGTGACTATGATGAGACACAGGCAATAATCGATCGCCGTTTGGAACCTTCTCATCCCCTACTCGTTTGCAGTTATAATATGAGGCATACGGATAGCCACCTATACTCTTGGAGAGTCGTGGCTAGACACTAGATGCCAACGTTCACAATATCGGATTTTAGTAGTTATCCTGCCCCAGGGTGTGCCAAACCTTGAACGCAAGTCTGGGATACTCAATTTGAGATGAGTATGGATTACCATTCTCGAACGAGTGAATTATTGTCCTAGACGGAAGTGTCCTGTGTGATACGATTAGTGTCGGTGGCAAATCAAATTCGTGTACTTCATCGCCAGAATTTCCTATGTGATAGGAATTATCACCCTAGTGTTCGGGGTGTACTGCTCGAAGTCCTCTGGAGTGCATACGTGTATGTCTCTAGTACATTGAATGACAGATAGAGATATACACATGATCTGGCGTGAGTTCAAGAGGTGACCAACGAATCCGGTAGATTCAAATCTTCTTGAATAAGTGGCCAAACCGATCGGGAAGTTGTGCTAACAAGGAGTTAGCCTTAGGAACTTCAAATCGGTATAGGACTTTGCTGAGTGTTATACACTGAAAGGGGTGTTGTTAAGCACGAAAACGGTAATGGAGTGACTTCGCTTAGTACTCCAGTGACTCGGATATGTCAGTTAAAAATTGGCCTTGCAACGAACAAGCTCGAACTATCGCAAGAGCTTAGTGGGACTCTTGACGAATCCCGCAGGTCTGGCTTGAGGAAGCATTGTCAATTCCTCAACCGACAGGATTCAGGTTGACGCAAAGCTCTACTATTTCGGGAAAACCGATATTTGTGCCGGATTGCGATACCCAAGAGCTCGGCCGTAGCCGACTCATGACATTGTGTTCGTTAGGACGCTAAGCGTGAACTGGAGTTCACGAAGAAAAGGGGTAATCGTGTGAGTTGCAAACATCCCACCCTGTTCAAGGATACTAATGTATCGGATGACTTGAACTGAATTCCGGGACGGAATTCTCTTAACGGGGGGAGAATGTGACAACCGGCAAATTTCGTACAACGATTAACGTGATGCTAATCATGTTTTAGAAATAATTAACATGGTTTAAGGTTAATTATGGTTAGTTGAGCTGATATGAGTCCTACGATGTCCTTTTGAAAGTTCGTTGAAGTCTCGATGCCTTTAAAGAAAGACTTCGCGTGTTTAACGTAACGAACTGACATTAGCAAAAATTTGTCAAACTGGAATAACATAAGCTTATTCTATGAAAATACGACACGTATTTACTATCGATGCGAACAGAGGTGAAATCGGCGCGAAAAACGGTCTAAAATGCAGCGTTTTGGATAACGCGGATAGGAACTGACGTGGGAATCGGACGTCAAGATGCGTGGTTTTAACCGTTATCGAACTTACGGAATAATTATTTATTATAAATAATTTCATTTATTAAGTTTCGAAAGTAAACAGGTCGTCTAAATGAAGGATAGCACGATCGAATAGATTAACGCGATTTTTAAACGCGTGTTTTGATTTCACGCGTCGGGTGACGAATATGATAATTAAATTGCCCGGTTTAGTGTTATTTATGATTTTGAACAAAACCGGCTAATTTTTGTAAGTAGTTATCGAGCCTAAAATAAAACCGAGCCGATTTATGTTAATACGGGTTCGATACGCGGTATACACCCACCTACCAACAAACCCTAGCTATAAATACTCTCTTTCTCCTCTTCCTCTTCATTTCACCAGCCTCTACCCTCTCTCTCTCTACTCTCTCTCTAAAATCTGGACCTCTCTCTCTCTACACATACAAGAACCCACAAGCTCCCTTCCTCCTCACCACGCCAAAGATCGGCCGCCACCACCCATGGTGGTGGCTGTGCGGTGGTTTTAGACCCTGAAAACGGGCATAAACAACAACAAAAACGAGGTGTTGTGTCAGATTTAGAGTATGGTAGATGTGGTGGTCCGATTGTGGTGGTTCTTGGTGTAAAATCGGGTTGGATTAAGGGTTGCTACAGATCTGGTGGTGGCTAGATGTGGTTGGCAGTTGGGTTTGAGCGGAGATGGTGGTGTTCGGTTGTGGTTAGGGTGGTTGTAGGGGTAACAACAGTTGTGACAGGTGATGGTCATGGCTGTGGTGGAGATGACGTTGGGAGTGTTGGCTGAAGCGGTGATGACGGCGGCAGGTGTGTGGTTCGAGGTGGTTTTGGGTCAGGTGTGGTGGTTCGAAGGTGGTTACATGTAGGTGGCGGTTGTTCCAGATCTGGCAGGATCGAGGGTCCGGATCAGGTTTTAGGCCACGAAAACAGGTTGTCTCGGGTCAGATTTGTTGTTCGAGTTGAGTTTGGCGTGTTCGGGTCAGATCCGGGCGTTTCGGATCAGATCCGGGCGTTTCGGGTCAGATCCGGGTGTTTCGAGTCAGATCTGGTTTGTCTCGAGTCACGTTTTCTAGTCGCGGGTCAAGTTCAGATCTGGTCAACCCGGTCAACTGATGGTCAACGGGTCAGATTTCGGGTTCGGTCAAGACCCGATCAACTCAGTCAGCTTCGGTCAAGCATTTCGGTATAACTAATTAGTGATTATTTCATTACTATTTACACATATATTTCTAAAATATATAAATATAAACGACTAACTCGCTAACGAACCGATAAAAATATTAACGAAAAGCATTATGAGCTAATATTTGTGTATTAGTCGTGACTTGCGTTGTTGTTGGACTAAGTTGATGGACTACACGTATATATATATATTTATATAAACAGTATGATTTATATAATAGTCACAACGTATAAAGTCTCGTGGACTAGAAATGCGGATAAATATAATGTCGTCTTTGTTTAGGTGTTGGTTTTGGGAAGTTGTAGACAACTTGTGTTGTCTGGTTTATACCAAAAACAGAGGAAACTCTGCCGAAATTTTTATAAAATCCGAAGCGCGACAAGTGTGACATTATTGTGCGTTCTTATAAATAACTTTCCAAGCGCTTGACAAATGTAGTCATGTACAATCACGACGTTTTGACAAATATTATTTGTAACAATAATAGTCCATTCCGAGAAATATTTCAAACAAATATATAGTCTTTTGCTACCAAGCGTCAAGGATTGACGAGTTTTTAAAGGTTACTTGGTAACTAAAATATGTTTGTTGTTCAGATTAAAAGATGTATAAACGTTCGGATTTATTTGGAAAACCTTTTTATAAAAAGCAAAGTCTTGAGATTCGTAGGATACTCGGATTCGGGAAAAGAAATAACAAATGTTATTAAAAAAAGGATTTTAATAACTATATTATATTTCAGCAAGGTATATTTTCCGAAAATAACTATACAAGACGACTACATTTATCCGATTTACGAGACAAGCTATGACTCGGGATGAGTTATACGTTTCGTATTAGTAGTCCAACATAGTTTACACACAAATAGTAACAGGTGCGCAACTTGGGTGCTATGTCATGTGTTAAACAAATCAATATAAGTCACGATCGGTTCGGCTAGTTAAACGCCTAAGACTCGGGTTAGTACACACGAGTCTAGATAGTTGAATAAACTATCTTTTAACCCGAAATTAAGCTAGGCTTATATGCAATAGACTTTAAGGTGTCCTTTATTGGCAATTAGGGCACAAGGAAGTTAGTCAAAGCTTCGGGCTTTGTTTTCTAGCTAAGCAAGGAAATCAATGTGAGTTTCACGGCCCCATTTTAAACTGTTTTATGTTTTTCGGGGGAAAGATATGTTAGGGAAAATGTGTGACGGGATAATTACTTGAGTTGTGATCGCCACTCGGGGTTGAGTCCTCTCTTCTGTAACCATTAATTCAGGGAAATGAAACCGAAGGAATATTTGGATAGTACTATTGGTGCCTGACAAGGCCCACCCCTAATCGATAGCGTCGATTATGCATCGGCGTATGCCAGGGGTGCACATATTCTGAAATTAAGTCGTTGGATACCGAGAAACAACTTGGAGCGGGGCATTATTATTGGTCTTGGTTTGGTTATGGGCTCAAGTAGATTGTAGGAATTTGCAACTCCTATAATAGTCATAACATGGTATTTCCCAAAAAGTAAAGTTTTGGAAACTAAAACCTGTGAACTCACCAATATTTATATATTGACGTCTTTTTAAACATATCTTTCAGGTAATTAAGTGCTGAACAGGTATGCGGCTAGTACGGTGGAATTTGGGATGTCGGACACTGGTTGGGGGTTTCATCTGTTGTCACCATCGGGTTGGGACATAAACGGAAACACCCACTTTGAAACTTAATGATTGTTGTTTTATGTAATGATTGAAACAAGGTACTCATTATCGACATCTTAATATAATGATCTTTTGTAATTAAATATAGTTTGTGTTAATCTTGACTTTGATATGCTTTCGAGCGTCGCGCCACGTGTTTCCGCCATTGGCGTGGTGTGACAAAAACTACTGATACGGAACTACTGATGAAGGAAGCAAAGCTTCTGATAAATAAACTTCTGATAAAATTTGTTAGTTAAAATAATAATTTAACTCCTGATTACAAACTTAAGATACAAATAATTGTTCTATGGAGATCCTAAGTCGTTTAACTCCTGATGAGAAACCTCTGAGGAGAAAACTCTGATGACAAAACTACTGATAATTTCTTTTACTGATGAGAAAAGCAAAACCTTTGATCAATATACTTCTGATTTTAAATTCTGTTAATCGTTTTGTGGTTGTTATAATATATTTAAGAAACCTTTGGTTACTTGAGGAAAGTAAATATCATAGAACATAGATAAGTAAAAAGCTACTTGCCATTGTGATGAAAATAATAGATACTGATTTTTAGCCTTACAATGCTCTACTATCTATACGATTTTCGAAAAGAACAACACTGTATTTTGATAATAACAAATGCATGGAAAATTGTGATATAAAGTTTTTCTTCTTTTTAGTGAAACTTATAGATTAGAATCTTTTAAAGATTATCATTGTCTTTGCATATTTTATTTCTATATCAACATACATACAAACATGCACATACATATTATACTATACATATATATATATATATATATCTCTTTCAAATGATGCAAGTACATCATTTGATTTGATGTAAAAATTAATAGCCACAGTAAATATTAATGATGATTATTTGAAAAAATAAATTTCAACATCAAGCTCTTTACTCAAGGTCTATTTAAATGTATCTAACCTTCATCCTTTAACACAACTCAAAACCCAACAAAAAAACACACACACACACACACAAACAAAAACAAAATGGCAACTGTTGCAACTTGGAGATACTGCACTTTGAATCGTAGATATCATGTAACACTGGACAACAACACACGTCTAGTGTTTACATCAAGAAAAGCGATAATGGAGATGGGTGAAGAATTCCAAAAACAAATGTATGATTTTGGAATCTCAATCAGGTACTGTCAGAAAGAAAGAAAATTGATAACTAAGTTAGATGAGAAGTTTGGTCAAGTGGAAGTCTTTGAAATGTTTTATGTGGTTAGTTGGTTTTATGTTGAGAGTTATCATCTTGCAAGTGTGGAGTTCTGCAATGGCCGTTATCTGTGGGTCACTGAAGAACAAATTCAAAACTCCAATGATCTTAGCTTCTTGGGGGAACTTGATCATGTAGGAATGCGGAACAGGAGAAGAACCTGAGCGATGCTGAATTTCGAGAACAAAATCCGTGAAAGAATCCTGGAGCTAAGGGAGGAAGAGGAAATGGCAACCTCTGAATCATCAGATTCAGAGATTGATGTTGATGACAATGATGATGAGGTTATAAGTATATTTTATAACTCTCTACTTAATGTCCTTTCCTTTTTTATGTTTTCAGTATGTTATATGCAACTTTATTTAAAGTTTATTAAAAGTTTTTATTTGGTTTTATAATTATTGGATAATCTTTAAGTCATTATGCTATTTGTTCTATTGGTATTCATATTAGGTTAGTATTTTGCATGTAAAAAAAACGTCTGATGAATGTAAAAAAAAAGGTCCAACGAATAAACTTCTGAAGACATAAACTACTGATAATTACTTAATTTCTAATGACCAACCTCTGATTAACATTTCTCTGAAACTAACTTAATGGTAACAAAAGAAAAAACTCTGATGAATAAAAGATATTGAAATGACCAAATTATCCATCATTAAATCAAGTAAATGACCAAAATAACCTCACGTGGGATGCATATGGTGGTAACCGTCGCTTTCAAACATACATCCAAATAGACTATTTTTATTAAATCTAGAAATTAATAGCCACAAAAACTTAGTCATCATTATTATGGAAAATCCAACTTGTCACTTCAACTTCTTACAGGCGAATATTATCTATATATAATCATCACATCTAAAACATAGCCCACATACACCCAAAAAAACACATACATCAACAAAAAAAAAACAAAACTCCCAACAACAAAATGGAGAGAGTTGTGCACTGGAGATTCTGCCCTTTCACCCGACGATATTATGTCACTCTCAGCGACAATGGAAGGCTTGTCTTTGGTTCCAGAAAACCAATTATGGAAATGGAGGAACAATTTCAAAGACAGGTCTATGATTTTGGAAGAACAATCCCACAACCATGTCTCCAAGAAAGAAAGTTAATAGGAAAGTTGGATGAAAAATTTGGGGTAGAGGAAGAGATGGAGACATTGAGGGTTGTAAGTTGGTTCTTTGTTCAAAAATACAAATTTGCAATTGTTGACTTTAGCAACGGTCTCCGTCGGTCGATGACAAAGGATGAAATCGAAAACTCCAACGATGTGGATTTCTTGGAGGAACTTGACAACATACCGATGTCTAACACCAGAACAACAACAACCATGCTTACTCTTGAACACAACATCCGTACCAGAATCAACGATTTGAGGGAGGAAGAAGAGGATTCAATGGTGGAGGCAGAGGATTCATCAGAATCAGAGATAGATGATGATGATGACAATGGGGATTTGTAGTAACTTTCTTTGTTTGATTAACAAATATTTAGTATCCATGTTTAATATCTAAAATATTAGTTTAATATTATCTATGTTTTATATGTATTAAATATGCTTTCATGAACTTTATTTAGATTTAGTAAAACTTAATATTTTGTTTTATGGATGTTGAATGAATCCTTTTGGATTATGCTATATGTTTGTTGGTTTTGATATTTGATCAGTATTTTGCATTATTATGATCAGAAGTTGCATTTATGTTCTGTTTTAGTGCAAGAATGTTATCATAAATGTTGATAACAATCAAAACAGCCTTTGTGAAAGTATTTAGAAACTGTATGTCTTATTTCTTTAAAATTAACTTTAAGATCAAAGCACATAAACAATGAACCACCAAAATAACATTACATTCAAACACTTTTTCTGAATAATTAACCACCAAAACAAAACACAAATCCTGTTGTTCTGATTATCAATGGAAAAGTACTGAAGATAAAGTTACAACCTATGAAAGACAAATTACTGATTAGTTACACTACAAATGATTTAACTCCTGAGGAAAAAAGTCTGATGAGAAAACCTCTAATACCGAACTACTGTTAAGAAATGCAAAGCGTTTAATGATTAAACTTCTGAAAGAATAAACTACTTATAAGTAGTTAGTTGCTCATTACAAACCTCTGATGGCAAAACCTCTAATACTGATAAGAAAATAAAAAGGTCTGATGAATAAACTTCTGAAGATATAAATTAATCATAATTACTTAGCTCCTGATTATAAACCTCTGATGACAAAACCTATAATAGCGAGGTACTGATAACAAAAGAAAAAGGTCTAACGAATAAACTTCTGAAGACATAAACTACTGAAGCATTAACCAACATTACAAAAAATTGAAATCAGAATTCATTACAAATTTCGAAATACTTCTTTATAAACAACATTTGTTGTTTTATTCGAAGGATTCCCATCACTATCTAATATAAGAACTTTTATACCATCTCTTCGCGTAACTCTTGATAAAGCGACATATAATTGACCATGAGAAAAAACCGGTTCCTTTAGAAACAAACCAACTTTTGACAATGATTGACCTTGGCTCTTATTTATTGTTATTGCAAAACAAACAGAAATCGGAAATTGCCTTCTTTGTAACTTAAAAGGAATTCTTTTGTCAGAGGGTATCAAAGATATTCTCGGAATGAAAGTACGACCTCCAATATTATTTCCTGATATGATTTGCGCTTCAATAACTCGCTTTTCCAATGATATGACTTGTGATCGAGTTCCATTACACAAACCACTTTTTTGGTCAATATTTCTAAGAAGCATAATGGGAACACCAACTTTCAAAACCAACCTATGGTTTGGCAGACCTGAAAATTTTATTCCATTTAGAATATCAGGTGAATATAAACTTTCATCAAAACCCTCAACAACCGTTTCTGTTTGGCAAATGGTATCTGAACTCAAGTATTCTCTTTCTTCTCCAGGAAAAATTGACAACAACCGATTGTTGATCTCTTGAACAACATCATTTTTGGGAGCGAGTATTGCCCTTTCATGAAAATAATTTGAATTACTTAAATTATTCAAAATAGAAGGATACACAAACTCAATTAGCCTTGATATTGGATCATCGCAATCTTGAATTAGAAGATCTTGTGGTATCTCAATAATTGCATCACCATCATTCATACCACCCAAATTACCTTCACCTATATCCAAAAGCCATTGAGCAAACCTCTTGGTTTCTTCAATATCCACTGAATTGTTTGTTGAGGTCAAGCGAAGATTTTTTGTCAATTTGAGCACCTTGCAATTTCCCCAAATATAAGATGAACTTATAGAGGAACTTACAATTTGTTGTCTGCTTCCATTTGGAACCACAGGTAGAATTTGTCTAAAATCTCCCCCAAAAACAATAACTTTTCCACCAACTGGTAAATCAAATGAATTAGACGATGTGGATGAAAAAATGTCTCTTAGCGATCTATCCAAAGCTTCAAATCCATGTTTATGTACCATAGGTGCCTCATCCCAAACAATAAGTGATGTTTCTTTTAACAAAATTGCAAGTTCACTATCTGGCTTTATGTGACAAAATGAATCCTCAACACAGTTCAAAGGAATGTGAAACCGTGAGTGGGTAGTCCTACCTCCTGACAATAAAAGAGACGCAATTCCACTTGAAGCCACATTTAACACCACCTTTCCTTCAGATCTTAGAGAAGCCGATAAGGTCTTCCAAAGATATGTTTTCCCTGTGCCTCTATAACAATAAACAAAAATCTTGCCTCCTTTGTCTTTTGAAACGGCATTCATAATTTCTATATAAATATTTCTTTGTTCTTCAGGCAGGGAATGAAAAAGATTTTTAAAATCTTGCTTTAACATTTCTTTGTCATAACGTAATTCTTCATTTAACAAATTTTTTACTTAATAAAGATACGGAATCTTCGTCAGGAAAAGGCATCGTGGGAAACCTTCGAAGACTTGAGTTATTTCTAAGTAAACACATTTCAATTTCAAACAACGTAAGGTTTTTTATTTGATCTTCACTAAGTATCAAACCTACGAAGTTCAAAACAATCAAATTAAAAATAATGAAACTCTAAAACAAATAATTCTACTTAGAAGAAGAATATTGATATAAATATATAAATTTCTTACCTGGATTGTCCAATCGCTTGTTACGTAAAATGCCATCACATAAGTAGTTCCATGTTTGTTCCCATACAAATTCAGGTATGGGGATACTATCTTACATTAACATTGTATCAAATAAAAATCTTAGATAATAATCAGAACATGTGAAACTTGCTTCCGCGATTGCATCGATGTACTCTTTGTCATCATCCAAAAGACCATATGCATAACATGCATCCCTAAATGTAGGAAACCGTATACCATTTACGGTTCTAATTTCTTCAAACGATTTAGGGCCTTTGACTTTATTCAACAAAATCCTTAAATAGTATGCCTCACCAAGAGATGGAGGAACAGAATAAATTCTACCAATTGAAAAACCTCTTTCCCTTGGTTCCATTCTTTCGTGTCAGCTTTCCAAACAAACTTCGTAGGGAATTCAACATAATTTAGTGTTCTTGCTAATTCTAAATTTTTATTGCAGTTCATCCACTCCAAAAACATCGTCGCAGAAACCGATTCTTTGTTTAACACCTCATCTAAGTCATCGTATGAGTCATATATGACTTGTTGCTGGTCCGGAAGATGAAAAGGAAGCCGAATAACTGAAGGAGTCCTATACTGAACATCATAAGATAAAATCCTCCAAGATGCTTCACATGCTGAAATATATCTACAACTGTAGTAATCTTTTATTTCATCCACAGATTCTTGATGGTCATGTTGTTGATTGCTTTGTACAAATGAAATAGTTGCCCTATCATGACCTTTATTGATATATTTAAACAAATACTTGATCGAACCCGCCTGATTACACCACTCAACATTGATATGTGCCTGATATCTTTTCAAAAGAACTTTATTATACGGAACAACATATCTATTATCTAACTTCACACCTAATTTCTCCACAAACAACCCTGAATTCCTTCTTCTATATTCCAGAAAACCATCCAAGTCTATGCATGTGTGTTCCTTGAACGCTTTAGGAAAGTGTTTTGAACATTTTTCCATCCACCATGCAAGGACATCTTGGATTGTCACGACCGCATGGACCATGAATCATGTACTCGCTCACAAGAGAATACAACAAATGATCCTTTTTTCTGGAGTCAAGGTGGTGGTGGTGGAGTCAGGGTGGTTATGGTGGTGGAGGTGGTGGAACAAGGGTGGTTATGGTGGTGGAGGTGGTGCAGAGAAGTGTGAAGGGTGGGTGGAGAATGGTTAGGGTTTTAATTAAAAAGGGGAAAATAATAATAGGATGAAATGTCTATATTGTCCCTCATTTAAGTGGCAAAAAGACAACCCTACCCCTGATATTAACGAGATTTTTTAACTGGGTTAGTGAAAAGGACGAATTTGGCAAAAAAAATCCAAACCACAGGTAAGGAATTGCAAAAAAAAAAAAACTTTTGTACTGGAGTGACAAACTGGACCAAACCTCAGGGACGAAAATGACTATTAACTCTTAATTTTATGAAACAAACACATGTGTGATCAAATATAAAAAAGTTGTGTAACATAAACACAAATATGAGACAAGTAGCAACATAAAGATTCAGATATTAGGCCAATAATTGAGATCTAAACAAAATCTAAATATATGTAATCTTGTGGCTTTTGGTAAACAAAACAATGAGATTCTTGCTCTTACATGTCATTACTCATTAAGTTGATTGACTCATTTTTCTTATGAAATAAAGTTTGTTATTTATGGCTTTTTAATAAACTAATTAATGCAAGTCAAGCAAGATGTTCTACTCGCATTCTTATTATCCTATAATCGATCTTGTGATCCAGGCCACAAGATTATGCTCATAGTGATCCTATGCATGATCTATATGTTTTTACTAGTTAGGATGTAGAGAATTTATAATCAAAATCTTGCCTTAAAACATCTATTATACATTTTTATTTTGAACGGCTTAAATTTACACTAAATCCGTCTTCAACTTGGCTCAAACCCTTGATCTCAAAGGGAGCAACCCCATAACTCCAATGACTTTGTCAATTGGATTTTATGAACCAAAATCAAGTAATATAATAGGTGTTAATTAGCAAAATTGTATAGTTAGAAAGTAATATTACTAGCAAAGTAAAAATTGCATTTTCCGTTATGAAGCTGAAATGGAATGTCTTTTTAGAATATTATTCATAATACTTTTGAGAAGGATATTACAACTTGGTGACTCTTTAAATCATTATGTTTAGCTTTTCATTTTGGATATATCATATGTTACAGTGAAGAGCATCTAAAATAAGGAAAAAAATGTATGTTTTAGGTGTTTTTGTTTTTGGTGAAAGAACTATGAAAAAACATGTATGTGAGTTTAATTAGGAGAGAGGTGAGAACAGATAAAGTTTTTGTATGTTGTGTGTATGGCAGAAAAGAGAAAAAAATATAATTGAGGGGGGCAAGTGTCATGTTACACACACAAAAAAAGGCCTTAATTAAAAACACATCTATTAGGAATGCTCTAAATATAATAAAAACAACATTATAATATTTATAGTCAAGAAATGGTATGCGAACCAATGTTCAAATTATATCATTTGAGCAGTGTTAAACAATTATGTAACTTTATAAGTCCCTAATTATATCATTTGAGCGGTGTTAAATAACGATGTAACTTTATAACTTTATAAGTCAATTTTAAATAGTACCTTTCTTAGAATTCTTATTGCTCTTCAAACATAGAAGGTCCAATTCTAGTCTCATCAAAGGTAGCCACACTCCAATTTGATGCAAATTCTAACACCCTCATGAACCCAAAATAAGTGAATAACAAATGAACCACATGTTCCACCAATCTCCAAACTTCAACACATACATGAGGACCAAATTAAAACAAACACAAACTATAAGGTGCAAATCCAACTTTCTATCCAACCTAAAGCACCACTAACCAAAACCTTAAAAGACTGCCCACAAAACTTTTATAAAATTCATCAAAGAAACCCCTCACCTCCATGGTTCATGTGCCATTGTCCACCACCCTCTCTCCTCTCACTTTCAAAACTCATCACACAACCTTCTTCCTTAACTTCTTTTTGCACATCTCTTCACACCCTTCTTCCTTACCCCCCCCCCCCCCCCCCCCCCCCCAACCACCCTTCTTCAAAATGAACATAAGCTCAAACTCAATCCCACAAGGCCTAACCCAAGAAGAATACACTCAACTCCAACCATTAATAAACACATACCATATCTTTGACAAACAACCCAACACATGCACATCACTCATAACACAAACGCATAGATGCTCCAGCACACGTGGTATGGCCTTTGGTACGCAAGTTCGATAACCCACAAAGGTACAAGCATTTCATCAAGAGTTGCAACATGATAGGGGACGGAGGTGTAGGCAGCATAAGAGAAGTTAATGTTATCTCTGGCCTTCCTGCGTCCACGAGTACTGAAAGACTTGAGCTCGTTGATGATGAGAAACATATATTGAGCTTTAGAGTTGTGGTGGTGAACATAGGTTGAATAACTATCTTTCGGTTACTTCGGTTAATGAGTTTAGTAAGGAAGAAAAGGTGTACACTATTGTGTTAGAGTCTTACATTGTGGATATACCTGAAGGGAATACTGTGGATGATACTAAGATGTTTACTGATACTGTTGTCAAGTTGAATTTGCAGAAGTTGGGTGTGGTGGCTATGGGTTGTTTGCATGGTGGTGAATGATGGTGGTAAGGCTTTTTCTTACAAAAAAAAAAAAAAAAAGAGTTGTGATGGGATAGGTGAGGTTTTAGATTTTTAGTTTAGTAAAATCTTTTTTTTTTTTTTTTGGATTAATAAGTTTAAAAGCTAGTGTTTAGTATTTTATTAATTTATTAATATTATTAAATTTGCTAGTTGTTCTTTGATGCTATTGTTAAATGTTAAATGTCAACACATAGTTCAAAGTTCATGATTTTGACTTTTGCAATTTGGGAATTGTATAAAGATTCGAAATTGGGTTCTAGGGGTTGATGTTATTTTAATAATGAATTTAGAAATATATTAATTTTAAGTAGTATAATGAGTGAGTGGAATAAGCATTTTTATGTTTTGTTTTATTTGTGATTTATAAACCGACTTTTATTATATCTCTCAAATACAATATAGAAAGCAATTGTGTGGTGGTTATAGTTTTTTTGCTTAAAATTGTTGGTTAGTTATGTTAAACTAGAAAGGTTTTTGTCCAATTCATATTAAAGAACACAATGTATATGAACCTTGGTTGGATCCATTTTTTCAAAGAGTTGAAAATGATCATGATAATATGACATGAAAATATGGGCATGATGGTGAAATTTTGTTTTATTCTATTTATTTTATATTAATATTTGTGGGGATATGTAACAATATCGTTCTTGTAAGTTGTAAGTGGTAGATATAGATGTCATTAAAAATATATAAGATCTAAAAGGAAACCCACGTTGAGAAGCAAGAAGATAAAGTTTCAAGGTTGGTGAAGTTGGGAAACTTGTGAGCAAAGGCCAAGACCCTTAGGAAACATGTGATCATGAAGCTACCTTTTTTATTCTATGTTTGAGTGTTCCGGTTGGGTTCGGTTCGACTCATTTGAATTGGATCGAATCGGTTACTACGATTTGAAGAATGGGATTTCAAACAGTTTTGTTTGACAGTTTAAACAACTCTATTGTTCTAAAAGCCGTTATTTTGTATTACATGTTTTAAAATGACGAGGCAGTTAATTAGTAAGTTCATATTCTAAAGTTCAAACATACAAACACATACATAAATATAATGAATGGTCAATACACTTAATTCTTTCGCCAGTATCCTCGGATCGATTGGCGAACATATCCCGATATGGTGAATTTTGCTAGTAGCCCATTTGGAGGATTTGTTGGCCCATTCAAAAAAATATATATACACTTGATTCTTTAAACCTACTTTTTTAAGTTATAAAATGTATAAAACTTCATAATATCTAAAACTGGTTTGAAAAAGCGAGTCGATTTCAATGATTTATGAACACCCTTATTTGCCGTATTCATTTAGATTATCGAATACAATTTATACATATTTCAAATGTAACTAACCTGGTTGATAATTTATTCAATTCCGTATAATAAATTGCTAGACTGGAAAGTAAGTAATGGAGATCATCATGAGTAAGAATCATGCCAAGACTTTCACTTTAAGGTTCAATTTCATCAAAGAAATATACGAAGGCGGCTTACTTATGCTATACAAAATGTTTTGTAGAATATATTTTTTAAACTTAAAATGCATCATTATCATTTATATATTCTATACTTGATTACTTATTTAATATATATAACATAAAATTATAACAGCAGCAGAAGACAACTCATTTATTTATTTATTTATTTCTTTTCACATTACTATAACTATGAAACAACATTTATTTTGCAGATATACATGAATATCCCTTTTCTAGTTTAAATTATTTAAATCTTTGCTCTCTATCAATTTCTGTCCTGTGTCTATATACCTCCATACCTTCAATCATCCCCTAACATATGTAACTGAAAACTACTAATCCTCACATACATCTCAGTATACATAGACTATTACAAAATGTTGTAAACATACCGTCTTTTGTCTCGTTTCAGATATGCGACAGTCGTGTTTTAATCGGTTTTAGCTTTAAACCCATGCTTTCTGGTGTATAAAGCTCGGGGGAGATGGACGTTGGGCTTAACGGGCTTCTTGGACTTACATTCGTCTCAGAAGGTCTATAGAACCCGTACCCCATGAGGAAATATTCCAGTGGTATCAACATTGCATCTGGTTGCTCCTCCGTTACAATCGATCCACATCCTGAACCTATATAAATTATATTTTTCAGAAGTTGTACTTTACAGACAAACACATTTTTCAGAACCTATATAATGTGCATACCTCTACCAATGCACTGAATCTTGTATCTAGTTTTGATGTCATGTGGAGAGAATCAGAGTTGAATGGAGAATTCTCGCCCACAAAGATTAAGGAACGACACTGCAATCTCTTCAATCCTTCCGTGATGTCGGGTCTCCTGAATACAACTCGAATTACACCACTATCTTGAACCAATTCATGGATTACGGGGGTGGGTTGGGTAACCGGTCAAAACATGTTATTTTAGTTTATGACAATAAATAAATAATTTTTACCCGTTAATCGCCTCAAGAAAGTTGAACACATTTGGACTCTGCCTCTCATCAAGCAACTGCATAAAGAAAGAGACCTTAATGATAAAAAACGTGATCCAAAACCGGCATTGTACTAAAAATGAGACCACTTACTCTTCTACATGAGTTTTACTAATTCGGTTTCTGGAATTATGGCTCCTCCGCGTACTTCCTGTCAATTAATTATTAAATACATAATCAATCATCAAAGTATCAAGAATAAACAACCACGTTACCGGAAAGAGATGCAAACCTTGCTGAAATAACGGATTAGCAATAACTCCTTTATTATACCACACATCCCGTAATAGTAAAGTAAGTTTGCCATAACCTGCAAACAAGTTCGACTCAAGTTAAAGCAGAGTTTCACAGCTCATTTCCCAACAGGTTAAGAAAAAAAGAATAAAAGCCTTGAGGTGGCAAAATGGGTTGATTGGGTAACAGGTCAAAACAAATCTGGAAGGTTCTGGAACTTTTTTTTACCCATCTGACCCATTAGAAATAACGTAACCCAAATCGACCCACTCATAAGTAAAAGGACAAAATTCCCTTGCCACCTCTAAAAGGCATATTGAGAATATTTAACCTTGTTGCACAGCCATTCAGTCCAAGAAGGTGCTTTACATAGAGGAGAAACAAGTATGAGACCAAGCACGTGACGCGTATATTTTATCTGTTAACGAAAAGAAGCAAGGACAAACATTAAATCTTTTGTAAATTTCGAAAATAATTTATCAGCAATATTAAAAGATGTGACTTACAGCAAACAGGGTTAGTACGTACGCACCAGCAGTTACTCCCATGCACATAACTGCACCAAGTCTGGAATAGCATAGCAATTCATTAGAAAAACGGGAAAAAAATCTTTCCATGTATTCAAATTAAATTAACTACAAATATACGAAAATGGTTGCGTCACACAGGTTGGGTTCGACCTGAAGCACTAATGCCCAGTACATGGAATCATAAGTTACAAATAGCTAGTGTCAAATCTAATTACAAAAATTCCGTAAGTCAAATAACAAATCCATTTTTAAAATAAAGTGATTTGAAACATTTATCCATTAGACATATACACTGTGAGACAGTGGGAGACTTTTAGCCCACTTGACCCACATTAGCTATTTTGTTATTTTTTTACCTGTTTATGAAAAGTAACACAAATTGACCCACTGAAAGTAAATGGGTGGTTGAAATTACCCCCTTTTAGCAAACATGTTTAGGGTGAAAATAAGCATAAAAGGTGTCTTAAGTTTTCAGAATAAACTAATTACTAATCAGCTATTATAGGAACCAAACGAAACCAACAATTTACCCAAAATAGTCCAGAACCTCAGCAACCTGATCAGCCAAGTCATCAACAGATAACACTGGATCATTATAGGACATTGCAGCAGCTCCCAACTGCAAAAGCTCTTAAGAATGTACAATATAAGTTACAATATAACTGCATTTAAATAAATGTACAACATGTCTTTCTATAAGAAGTTGCAATGAAAAAAAATTAAGTTACTGATTACGGACCTCGTGACCAGGAGGGCTAATATGGTATATACAGAAGTTATGAATCAGCAAAGAAAATGCTTCCGGGCATAAGAAAAGCCCTTGGAAACAGGACGTATCTGTACAAACAGGTAATAAATGCATCATTGAATGAAGATTATGAACATGAAAGGCACAGTTCAAAGCAAAGTGAAATCACTTTTTTATAAATTTAAAAATTAGTTCTGAACAAAATAGGATCGCTTACGATTTAAAGCTAAATCAGGATACGTTACCAGCGCTGGCTTGCCCTGGTCCCCGAATATGGAAACAGAAACAAATCCACTTGAAGTTTTTACAAGGTGCTCCTGAATGCCATAAAAATGTATTAATTCATATAACGTTATTTTTAATACGTTTTATTAAATTAAACTTATTCAAAGAAGGTTTACACGAGCAAGAACACAAAGTTATAATTCTCTACGATAGATAATCTTTTACATAGTATATATAATCATACAGAGATAAGGACAAGAAAACCGCCCGTAACACTCACTGATTCTCTACAAACACATAATCACCATCAAATATTATACAAATTAATCAGACAGAAACATGGGCAAGAATTATAAAATCACAGAATGGCTGTCCACAACTCTGTCCTTAATTCGTTACACATACATAACTTTTGACCCGATATATAACCTAATCAGACTGAGACACAACCAATTTCTGGCCACGGGTCCCCTGACATAAATTTTTGACATATCATATAATTTAATGTGACGGAGACACATCAAACTTATGACTACAGTTCCAGTAAACCTTGTTGAATACAATAACTCGTGTGCACGTGCACGCTAACAATTCTAGACACAAAATTATAATAGATTCATTTTTTTTATTATTAAGTTAAACATGTTTAAAAAAGCTTTACACAGGCCACCAAAAAAGTGTAACCTCCCTCCGTAATTCTCTACAACATATAATCTTTCTACATAGCATATAATACAATCAGACAGATATAAGGACACAAGACGCCCGTAACACTCTCCTTGATTCCTTACAAACACATAATCTTCACCAAATAGCATATAAATTAATCAGGAAGAACATGTGCAAGAACTATAAAAATCACAAAATGGCCGCCCAAAACACATAACTTTTTTGAACAATTTATGGCCAAAGGTCCCCTGCCATAAATTTTTGCCATAACATATAATTTAATGAGACAAAGACACAACAAACTTATGACTAAAGATCCCATTAACCTTGCTGAATAAAATAACTCATATAAGAAACTAACAACTTTATACACAAAACTATAAAGTAAAATCCATAAACACTCATATAATACTAAAAAGAAAGATAATAAAAACTATAAAGTAAGATTAATTGTAGTATAAAACCTTTAAGAACAACTAAATAGATGCCATTAACCAATTTCTACTGATTAACATTACAACAAAATACAATAAAACAAGCCATGTTTTCAAATAAAAATGATGCAATCATATACACTAAACAAAGAATATAAAAAAAAGAACTATTTATCAACTCATTAAACATTTACCAACCATTTACTTAAAATCCACTAAACCACTCAAAACCAACTTAATAAAAAAAAAAAGATAATAACAAATCATTTTTTCTTCACATGCATTCATCTCATTGAAATCAAACTGATGAATCAAAATGTAAATTGACACGTGGGTATCTCAAATTCAATCAATAAACGAAGATTACTCGATGATCATTGCAAGAAATTGGATTATAAAGAGGCAAATGTACGTTACATAAGTTAAAGATAAAGATTAAAATGCTGCAAACCTTTCTGGTAACAGAGGTTGTTTCCATATCAATGGAGATAGAATCTGTTGAATCTGCCATTGTTGTTGTTGAATAAATTCGAAAAAAAAAACTCAAGCCCTGTTTTGTTAAATTTGAGAAATAATATTGGGTTTGGAATTCATGGGTTTATATAGAAATCTGTGTTATTCTTTCTTTATATATCTATACATATCTCTCTGTATTGTATATATGCAGATAATAAATATATAGATGGGTGTGCATGTAGGTAAGGTGTCAGTTTTGGTCACATAAGTTTTCCATTTTCTCAATGTGACTACCATAATTTTAGTACTTTGCAATTTGACCCTTTAAGTTTTATTAGCACGTTTACTTTGAAAATGAATTATAATTACCCATGGCGTCTTTAAGGCCGGTAGGGGCGCCATCGTGGTAATGTTAGTGATGGTCGTGAAACACTGCCCCACCGTGATAATGTTAGTGATGGTTGTGAAAAACTCCACCCTTAAGGTGTGTAGATTGGGCAAATAGCATTTGAATATTTACATATATGGGGACTAAATTTTTATTTCTCGTTTAGGTATCGTATTTTGATTAAGATATATAAAAAATATTAAGGTAGTAGTAATTTGATGTTCTAGGTAGCTATTGAGAAATGAGAACTAACATATTATAATGTACGAATTATAAAGAAATGATTAATATGTTTGCTTCTAAAAATGTTAGGAGAGAATTACATTCATTTAAGTATATATCATAAGTCAATTTGCTACCATAACTTTGATATTTATTTTAATAACAATGATCATTGTACTAATGATTTTTTTATATGTACATAAGTTTCTATTTTAAGAAGCCCATTTTTACTTGTCATGTAGGGCCTTGAAATCTCAGTGATGGTGTTGATATTTACTTGTATTTAGTGTGAGAGAAAAATATTAGATTATACAAGTACATAATCATGTTATATGTCACAGTTAAATTGAAACGCATAATTATTAATGTGTTTTTCATATTTCTTTATTTACATTTGTTATGTATTGAAGGACATCAGGTTTGGTAGTTATTATCTTATATAGCATATACTTTTGTAATTGTAGTTGTGTCATGTGTGTGTTTAATAAAATTTGTCACTTAAAAGAAAATAGAAAAGTTATTTGTAAAAGAGAATATTAGTGGGTTTGATTATATAATAAGATAAAAAGGCAACGAGTTTAGTTCAATTGATATTGGCGAGGACGTGAATATTTGGGCTAAACATCACATATCTCAAGTTTGAATCCGCTTACAAACGAGTTTTACCACAGTGGGCCTTCGGACAACATGTTTTCCTGGAACTGGATATTATGTGTTCGGACACCCAGCACTGTCTGCGATCGCAGGTGTATGGGACACTTAGATTGTTACTTAAAAAATAATACTAAGAAAATAAAACTAACTTAGATTGATACTTGAAAAATGTAATTAGATTTTCCAAAAAAAAAAAAAAAAAATCGTCTGTGTCTGTAGCTCATGGTTTCAATTAGAACTCTTTTGACCAATGTTAATGTCAAAATCATGAATTGATTGTGTTAAGTACAATTCCACCTTTATATGGTAGAGTGATTGTCATAATGATACAAGTTTTAATAATATTCAACCATCAAATTATTCTCATGTTAAAATTGTGTTGTGTGGTGGTGAGAGGAAGTAAAACTATACAATAAACAATGTTGGTGTGCATTTAAGATGGTAAATGTATCTTTATCTAACTACTACATGAATAAATATATTACTAAAATAATAATAATAATATATTTAGCAGTTTATTTTAAAATAATTGAAGGAATTCGTTTCAAAGGTTTTAAAGATGAGTGGATATGGAAAACGGGCAATGACCAAATCTTCACGGTGGCGCAGGCAAAGAAATGGCTTTCGGGTAAAATTTGGTCAACGGTAATAGTTACATACTTACATTTATAGGTGGCGTAAACGGATACCTAGTAAACGTAATATATTCATGTGGCGAGAGGTGATGGAAAAGATTCCAACTAAGATGTCCCTGCAAAAACGGAATATTTTTTCTGGGGATGTCATTGTGATATTTGTGAAGACGGTGACGAGTCAGCTGAACATATTCTCACGGCTTGCAGCCTTGCGGTTGGAGTTTGGATAGGTATTGCTCGGTGGTGTGGGATTGCTCATATCTTTGTGTTTTATGTGAAAGACTTGTTAGAACTACACAATAATAGTATTGACTCGGACATCAAGAAGACGATCTTTAGTGGCATTGGGATCATAGCGTGCTAGCGTTTATGGAAAGCTCGGAACGATAGGGTTTTCTCCAACAAGCATGTCAAGGTCGTGGAGATGGTTTCGGACGTCAAAGCGATGGCTTTCTTTGGTATATAAATAGATTTAAATTGGATACGGTTGATTGAGATAAATGGTGTAAATTCGATTTGATGTAATGGTTTTGGTTTGGGGCTTCCCTATTTTCACCTTGGAGATATGGCGCCTTGGTTTTTAATGAAAGTTGATTTTTCAAGAAAAAAAATCTCATTTAATTCGTTATAACTCATAAATTTATTTCTTTAACTCGTTATTAACAAAATGAAACTCTATTTACCCTTTATATATAAAATTAACATTGATAGTTGACACCCAACATATTTGTTAGGTTTGTTGTTGTTGTGTGTAATTTGTAAAAAGTAAAAACTTTGGTGAAACATATACAATACAATAAACTAGGGGACTAAAATGTAAATTCCTGCAAAGTATATTCAAGGTTAAACCCACCAAGTCACCGACGTTCTTTATTACGGAGTAATTTTCTGTCGCTTTTATTAGTCCAGCTCACGAGTGAAAGTGGGCCACCACATAGTTTTAACCGGACTCTAGAGTTAAAAAACTAACCAGAGTTAGAAACCGACAGAATTCACTTGATTTCCGAAATTACCCTTGTTGATGTCATCTCTACTCTACTACAATGACATTTGACATCGTGTCACATTTATTCATCAAATAGTTTGGAATAAAGTTTGTAAAACAAACTACTTTTATAGTAGTTTGATTTGTATCCGAATTTGTATTAAATTATTTTTTAATGAAAAATAATGTTAAGATTTGTTCTTACATAAAAACACGAAAAAAATGGCAATAAGATGAGCCGCCCCTTTAGACTACTCGGTACACAGACGAAGGAAGGAAAAGACACATAGGAAAAAGGTGGGACCGGGGGACGGAGAACGGGAGGGACGGGGGCAGGGGGCGGTGTAGGCAATCGGAGACGGGAGCACATGATTGGTGGAGGCATTGGTGGGTGATGGTGATTGGAGCGTCTCTAATGTCCCGAGAGAGACGGGAGGGACGGGGGTGACATGGGACGGGGAGGGGGCGGTGTAGGAAGGTGAGACGGGGCTGAAAATGGAGGACGGGTGGCTCACTCTGCTTACCGACTAGCCTTATTGAATAGCAAAACTAAGTTTTTTAAAAATACACATTCATAGATCGTGTGGTCATAATATTGCTATGTATGACTTGTTGAACTTGACTATTTTTTAATTAACAAAACAACATTGAAAGTGTTTATTGAAGAAACAAAAGTCTAACCTTGGATCCAGAAGTTAGCTTCGTATCTACAGAGTTGATCCTTCGCTAAATTGAATGACTATCGATTGCTTGGAGACCTGAAATAACACAGAAAACCAATGTGGGGCGACCGCCTCGAATCCCGAAGGAATCTACTTAGCAGACACAAAAACGTAATCGGCCTTAGTGTGTACTTCAGGGAATTTCTGAATGGCATATTCAAGGAGACTAAGTGCTCCTTAAATAGGTTCCACACGGGCCTCAACATCTACCCTTAACTTACCCAACGGGCCGAGGCCCAGTTAAGGGCTTGCCTCCACATCGGCCCATGATTTAGGCCAATAAGATATAACATATGACACGTAATAGATCATAGAGAATGATTGTACCGTTATCGTGACGTGGCGTCTTGCGACTGGCCGCAGGTCAGGTGTAATATGATTGGCTGCCAGGTTTACTGTTGTCTCCTCTGCAGCCCTCCGTCAGTGGAGATCCTTGCTGAGGTGGTCCCATGTGCTTCCATTGGTTGGCGCGTGCAGAAGACGTACTACATGTCTCCTGCGGGTTCTATCCAAGACACGCACAATTCTCCTATTGGCTGATCGTGCAGCATGCTCCTTGCCACACGTCCTTGTGCCCTGATTGGCTCGTACAGTATTGTACGAGCATGTAGGTTATCACCACGTGTCCTTTTATGATCCCGCTTCCTAAGCTTGGCGGGTGCTGGTATGCTTGCCCCGTGCCCGCATGGCGGTCATAACCCGCCAGATTCATTCCGCCGCTGTTAGCCTATTGACAGTTTTGGGCCTTGTGGGCCTGTTCCGGTGTTGGGCTAAAGTATTGGGTATGGGCCCCATGTAAATTTGGGTCCCTACCCCTTCAAGTCCCCCTAGTCTAGCGTCTTTCTTGGTTGTGCGTAGCGGAAGCGTGAGAGGTGTGGACTGATTAAAGAAGAGGTGTTGGAATGGTTTTTGGCGGATTGGCGCTTTTGGCGGGTTGTTATGTGTTACGTCAGGCGGGATTGGTCCCGCGCTTAAGTGTTCCCGTGGTGAAAATGAATTTAATGCTAATGATTTTTTTTGGGGGGAAATCAAAAAGTCATCATGGCAGGGGTTTGACGGTTGAAGTGACTGTCTGTCAGTCTGCCGCGTCTGTCCAGCCGTCGTGTCAGTTACGGACGGATGATTTCTGGAGTGCCTGTGTCAAGCGCGTGGTAGTGACGCGCCGCGCGTGGCTGAATTTTCGCGTTGGTGGGCCACG